>JASANE010002744.1:0-12720 GCA_030248225.1 Trileptium ribeirensis
TTGCCGTTCATGAAGGTTACAGCGTGGACAATTCCTCTTCGGGTGCTGGTGGTTCACTGCTTGATTCCGCGAGTGTAATTGCTTAGTGAGTCAGAGGTTCCCGGTTGTGTAGTAGGCGTTTGGGAGCTACTGCTGGATGTTTCTTGTCCTGCCGATGTGTCTTTTTTGTTTTTTCATTAAAGCTCCGGTTCATAGGGTTTCAGGTATGGCATCTTCGTGGTTCCTCGACACAAAGTTCAAAAACTTGTACTGACTTCCTGGGCGGCTGAAAAGTTTTACTTGTGGGGTTTCGGGTATGGGAATGTCATTGTCGGTATTGATTTTGCTGTGCGAACCATGGTTCTTTGGGTACGGGGGTATTGCGCGCCAATGGGCGGCTGAAAAGTTTTACTTATTGGCTATGGGGCATGGGAATCTCATTGTCGGTATTGATTTTGCCCTGCGAACCATGGTCCCATGGTTTACTCGAAGGGTACGCAGCAGCAGAGGAACAATTAATGGTTGCTATTACCGAGGATAAACCCAATGGTAACGAATAGTATTGTTAATTGCATGTGCTCGTTCTGTACTTTTATTTGACTATTGTAATAACCGAAAATACATAAATTAGCCTACCGTCACCGTCATGGATCACTTACCACCAAAAGCCAATATATTCTAGCAAATTGGGTTGCTGCAGATAACTGACAATAAAACTGTGCATCGTAACAGATGCGGATTCTTCAAAGTTATTTTTGACTGCAATTTTTTGAGCCACAAACGTTGTGTTGCGGAGATATTAATTAGGAATTGTCTTTTACAGGTTCCCATAAGAGACTTTTGTCTCTTACAAATGCCCGAAGTAGACACAAATCTCTTACAGCCAGCTAAAACAGACTTAAATCTCTTTCACTTAGCCGTGGCAGTTTTTTGTCTCTTTCAGCTAGCTGCAAGAAACTATTGTCTCTTATGACCAGCTATAAGAGACAAATGCCAAAGGTTTTGAAATCTTTTACGGTTGGCTTTAAGAGACTTTTGTCTTTAACAGCAACGCATCACAAACTAAAATCTCTTATAGCTGTCCTTACAATATTTTTATCTCGTATGGCCAGTCGTGAAAGACTGTTGTCTCTTATGGCTAGCTCTAAAAGACAAAAATCTCTTACATACGGTTGTAAGAGACTAAAATATCTTACAGCTGTCTATAAGAGATTTAAATATCTTACAAATGGCTATAAGAGGCAAAAGTGTCTTATAGCTATCTGTATGAAACTAAAATATTATACAACCAGCCTTAAGAGATTTTTGTCTCTTACGGGCGGCTGTAAGAGACAAAACTGCCCGGTTTTTGCACACATTTTTGTGTGAATGCTGCAATACGCGGAGATCGAGGCCGAGCAAGCAGCGATGGAACATACTGAATATCGGACGGACGACTGCGAACCGCAGAATACAAGGACGGTCAGGAATCGGATTCCATTGACTGATCCGGACAGAGAATTAGTACCATCGTGGCCACCAATATCGCAGGAACAGGTGACTAGCCAAGAGGCTTTTTCATACATACCAGAACCTGGTAGCCGAGACATGCAGGTAGAGTATGGACAACACACTGTACCAGTGACCACGATGGAAAGAATAGTGGCTACCAGCGAGGAAGTTCCGGGGATTTTCGCTACGCAATTATGCTCGCTGCTCAGGACCATCCATTATTTCAATCAAGACCGGCCGAACACATTATGGCATCACGACTGCGAGTACCAATGGAAATAACCGAAACCGTGGAGACTTTACCGTAATGCGTCCTTATAGCGTTCCACCAGCAGCTGTCTCCCCTCCAATATGTTTTTCGCGAGGCGGCCTTCACTCAACCACCTCCAGGGTCACCAATATCCAGCTATCTGTCAGAAACATCTGGCGAAGGCACCACGGCGGACGTGAGAGCAGCCAAGCAGACGACGAGTTAACTAGCCAGACATCACAGGAACCCTTTTCAGCGGAGTGACGCAGTCGAGCAGGACAAGAAACATCCAGCAGTAGCTCCAAAACGCCTACTACACAACCGGGAACCTCTGACTCACTAAGCGAATTTACACTCGCGGAATCAAGCAGTGAACCACCAGCACCCCGAAGAGGAATTGTCCACGCTGTAACCTTAGTGAGCAAAGGAGGGGCGACGAGGGAGAATAAAGCTTATTAAGGAATTCGTTCGCACGTGGCTACCTCCAGCCGAAGGAAGCAGGTGATTAGTGAGGGGCTATAGAACACCCTGAAGCAGTAGAAAACGTAATTCCCTAGTGTCTAGAGAACTCCGTGGACGGACGCACGCAAGAAAGCAGTAGAATTAGAAACAGTGCACACTACCGTACTTAACCATACACGGATGCGCAGCGAAAATTGATTGTAACAATAGAAAAGGACGACAACCTATAAAAATTATATTATTACAGATGGACAACAGCGTTCGGCAACGCGGTGATGACCAAACGGACAACAGCGTTCGGCGACGCAGTGACAGTCAGGTGGACAACAGCGTTCGGCGACGCAGTGACAGTCAGGTGGACAATGACGTTCAACGACGCAATGACGGTGGGACTAGGCGGTCCGAGGGCGGTTCAGGTGGACGGCTATCGACAACCGGACCGTATGCCCCGCCCGAAGCAACAACATACCGCCTGCCCAGCATCCCGACCTATCACGTTGACCTGACGCAGCCGTACGTTCCTTTCCAGTCACACGGCACCAAGTGGCCAGAGCTGTCTAACGTGCATGAAGCTCCGGCACCTTTCCATCATGACGGTGTCACAGCTCCAACCATCGAACAACATTATCAGGTAAGGGTGCTTCTCGTGCTTGGCCTGATGGAAGCGACCAAGGAATTGATGGACATGATCGGCACGCCACAACAAATAAAGGCGAGGGCACGGGCGTTAAAAGGCGAATTGGTCGATAATATTACAAGTGCCCGGCTCAAACCGTTGCTCGAACACATCATGCGTCCGATCCTGCTCCACAAATTCTCCATCCCAGTTACGCGCGGATCCTACATCTAACTGGCAATCGACCGCTCCTAGAGGTAACCACCGACACCTTCTGGGGCGTCAGACGTACAATCCAGCAGCTGCGGTAAGGTGAACAACCCAGACACTGCCACAACGTCATGGGGCGGTTACTGGAGGAGGTGCGTGAGTACCTCACCTCTGGCTACGCCCGCTGGCCGCACGTCATCGTCGTGGGTGACGCACTCACGTTGCCATTGCTGGAGATTGCCAACGACAACAAGTGGCTAGTCTGCGCATGGCCTGGCACCGCGCTGATATGCAGGATCCAACTCAGCGCGGTTTTGACACCACTGACTAAATGGGTCATCTTGGTTGGAGGCTACCAATACACCTATCGGAAGGCGACATTGGAGCAGCTCCATCCGACCAACTTAAATGCAGCCTTCAAGAAGATCAAACGCCACCTGGGGATGCTGTCTAGGCGAGTACCAGCACGAGCACCCGTGATTGTCGCACCGCCGATACCCCGATGGATCGCGACCAACCAAGACGCAACGTCTTGGACGGTCGAATTCAAACGAATAATCGCCAACCATCGGCAACAGCACGACGCATTCCACAACGTATATTTCCCGAACTGGCCAGTCGCTTTTAACTCCGCGGATGCCTGGGAGCGGGATGAGCCGCACATGGAATGGCAGGAGCGCCCACAGTTCGAGGAACCAATGGTTTCCAAGTACTGCTTGCGTAATTTGCGGGAATGGGTCGGCCAATTGGTGCGCGATGCCGAACTCGGACGTTTAACGTGGTAGGCGAGTGTAATAAGGGACATAAAGCATGGACCATCAGAGCGACCAGCCAGGGCATGGATATGATCCCGCCCCTGGTCGCCTACTCCACGCTGTTCCTGAAATATTAACAAAAAACTATAAAAAGTTATCTTCATTTTCAGCGCCTGAAGCGCTTTTATATTGTTCCAAATTGCAGTCCTTACGCCGACCAGCGCAAGGTTTAGTTTGTTTGTCTTCCAAAGTTGTGGCCAGCATTTTCTCTGACGATAGCCGCTTGTAGCCTTTACAGTTATGTGGTAGACCGGCAGTTCGCGGCACGTCGACAGTTATGCTTTGTTGTTGCTTTTTTACATTATATTCCTAGTGTATGTACATAGCTTTGCTGAGCGTTAACGACTTATGTGTATTTATGTTCCAATTCAAAATTTTAAATTCTGAGCATATTTGGGAATAAGGGAACAAATCGGCTGCGAGATAAAGGGGGGTAGATAGACAGTATAAAAGAGACTGCCCGATTCCCCGATTGGGACCAGTCGACATTTTTTTTAAGTTTTGGCGGTTGTCGCCAATTTTAAAATTTCATTGTTATTAGGGTTTTTGTTTTTCTTTTCTGCTTTCTTTTAGACATACCAGGGGTGGTTCCTCGCCGTGACCCCACGGTGGAGAGCCTCCCCTGGCCTTGGTGCCTGTTTCGATCTAACCAAGGGCCGCCCCTTGCGGGCGTTGGAGTGTCGGAAGGATGCTCCGCGTGCCCGTAAAGGTGGGGCCCCGATGAAATTCACGAAATCGCACGAAAATTGTTCAAAATTTTGCTCGCCTATATCTCGACTGGTTCCCCGCTCCTCGAAAGTTTCCTCTGTTCGAAGGTCCGAGGAGTGTTCAAAACTGTCTACTCTAAGACAAAGAATAGTGTCCCAAATTTCCACTCTAAGCTGAAGGAGAGCGATCAAAATCTTTATTGCAAAGTAATTGAGCGTGATCAAAATTTCTACTTTAGGGTAAGCGATAGGGATTGAAATTTCTTGTAATCTGGTGCGTTCCGAACTCGTCCGAGTATGGGGACAGTCGCGGTCATCGTCGCGGTTTTGGCATTTCCCGCACCATACCCTGCAGGGTTTCTGTAAATTTTGGGGGATGCGTTTAATTTTCACAACAAAAAGAAAAGCCCAGGCACCCCAAGTCGTGCATCTACGGTGACCGGGAGCCCTGGGAGTCCAGTCTTTGGCCAAAAGCCTCTGCTGCCCTGGCATGTCGTCCCGACAGCCAAGGGGTCCAGACTGCTTTCTTCCCTCCCCTGTCGAGGAATAGGGTGTATTATCTCCCGATGAGCGACGAACCGTGGCTGGCTCGACCAACACTCAATTTGTTACACAGGGTCGAAATTTTTATAGTACGGAGAGATAATTAATAGGTGTTTCAGAAAGTGCAACCAAATTTGTGAGGGCGTAGCCGTTTGCATCCGCGGGTGACACAGGTTGTCACCCGTTTGTATAAAATCGAGCAGCAGCGTCGAATCCCCATTCGTTCGCTGTTTCTTTTGCTTCTGGTTAGAGGGCGATGCAAACGACTGCGGACTGGAATGTGACCAAAGATTAAGACGCTCACTAGCTGAGCATAGAACGAAACAGGGACCGGAGCAGGCGGTGAGCTAAAACGTATCAAGCTTTGGTGGGACGTGGGCTTTCTAACCGTGCATCTACGGGGAAACCTACGTCGGCAGCTACTCCCGGAGCCCTCTGAGAGCGAATTTCGAATTAGTCAGGCCGTTCGCGGGCCGCTCCAGTCGCTGTCGAAATTGTACCAAATTTTGAACCTTCGGTCCCGTTTTACTCGGAGTCCAAATTACTAAAAGGGACAAATCATCGTGATTTGACAGGTCACTAGGCGTTTAAAAAATCAGCATTCTTTCTTCAAAAAAATTTGTCGGGCTCTATTCGATCGAAAATGCTCAGGGTGGGGTACTCAGGAGAGAACATAGCATATGTTTCAGGGTATCTTGCAGGGTACCCGAATTTAATCGTTGCTATGTCATGAATGCTGTAAAATAAGTACCGTACGCCCCAATTGGGCGGTGTTTATAATATGTGATTAATACAAAAAGGGGCTCAACAGTAAACGAGTTGAACCGTGTCTAATTTATTGAACCAGGTCGGAGCTTTACATAGCTTTCTGACCTCGGTAGGAGTTCTCACAAGTAATTTAAGCATAACCCTTCAAGGATTTTGAACCGAAGCGAACTTTACGTTGTAGCGAGCAAGTTGTCCACAACCCTGTGCCCGATGACCCAAAAATCTGCTAATCCCAATTCTCCGCATTCCCCTGCTTCGAGGCCCGAGCCGGCAACCCCTCTGTACCCCGCACTGTATCTGCATCCACTTGAATTTTCAGGAGCGCCCCGCCGCGGACAATCCACAGTCAATTATCGCTCTGCATAGTTCGCCGTCCGGCATATGGGGCTAGTGATTAGAATCTTGACACTCAAGGGACTGGGGCCTCCGCCTCAGTGCCCAACGTTAAAACAAGTAATCAAGTTTTGTCACCGCCTAAGTTGTAAGGCCAGTCGTGTATTACTTTAGGATTAGAACGGGGGAGATAGCGTACAGAGACCCCCAACAGGGAATCTTGCTAGGCTGTACTAAGATCCGAGAATCCCGCTTGGGGATTGGGTGGAAAATGAGGGAAAGGCGAGTCAGCCTTATTACCTGTGAGCAGGCTTAAGGGTTGACTCTACCTCAGGGGGACCTTCATACTACTAGGTACGTGGGCCAATATAGGGGCCAGGCCGAACACCCTGGTTAACCCGCCGGCATCGTGCTAAGCTTAGCGGTTCCCTTAGTCCACCGGGGAGTCGTGGAAGCCGGGGTTGTCCGGGCACCACACCTAGGAAAATGGTGGTGCAGCTGGGATCCCTTACCAGAACTGGTCCTAGTACACATGCACTTTGGGCGCGTGACGAGTTACCCTAATGTTCCAGCGTCCGCAAGAGTGGCCTCTTATACTTCAAAGCTATAGTTTATTTTGGCTCCGAAAGGCCAGGTGTAGTTCCACTAAATGCTTCATGAGAACAGGGCCGCCTGTATAAACCAACAGAGAAACGCCAAAGCGAAAGAAAAACACGCAAATACGATGGCGACAACCGCCAACAGAAACCCAATTTTAAGCGACTTGTAGTTCGACTGGCTTCGATGCTGCTTCGGGCCCTGGTCTTTTGTATCCTCTGTCTACTACCCCCTTAGTTCCTTGTTCATTTATGAGGCCAAATATTTCTAAACGAAAAATTTTCAAAACCTTACAACATTGATATTTATATATACGCGTCGTACATACATATGTAACAGGGTCGTTCCGACCCTGTCACGAGTATTTCAGGACGTTCCCACTCAAATTTGTACCGGGACGCGTGGGCACATGACTGCTCGTGTATAAAAAAGGCCGTATTGCATCAGTTAACCGTTTTGTATAAAAATGCCACTTATATTCATGAACCGTTTTGTATAAAAATGCCACTTGCATTCATGAACCGTTGTGTGTAAAAATGTCAAGCATATTCATGAACCGTTGTGTATAAAAATGTCACTCATTTTCATGAACAGTTTTGTATAAAAATGCCACTTGTATTCATGAACCGTTGTGTGTAAAAATGTCACTCATTTTAATGAACAGTTTTGTATAAAAATGCCACTTACATTCATGAACCGTTGTGTATAAAAATGTCACTTATATTGATGAACCGTTTTGTAAATAAATGTCATTTTGTATTAGGGCACTGTTTTGTATACCAATGTCACGTAATATCAGTTAGTATAACTTGCCGCATACTTTTGTTGTAATTTACGATTTTGCCAGGGACGAGTGTTACGACCTGACTAAATTATGAGGAAATGAACCGCCCCAACCGACCTGTAAGACCGAAAATGGAACCCCCACACCGACAGCAACTGGAAATTAGTCGAACACCCAAAACAGCAGACATTATGTGCTATGGGTTGACGGTTACGACCGTCCGGGAATAAGAGGCCCCTGGCTGCGCGTTCAAGAAAACACGTTTGTTAAGACTGAAATCAAAAATATTAAATTAATAATTTATCAATCAGTATCAGTAATCAAAAATATTTACTTGGTTTTAGCAATGTACTAAGTAGTGGTCACGGAAAACAACAAGTTGCAACGAGCGGAAATCATCCTTTTGATAGCTTTCACGATTATAAGGGACGACGGATGACGGGTCAATTCGATGGCCCGCCACCGTCTGCAGTACCCTGATCCGAAAGATAACCGGAGTAGGTTAGTAGGACTCTTTGGGAGTTGTGACTCGACGTCCAAAAACGCCCCGGACAGCGCCGCAACTTCGCTCATAACGTGTAGAGACAATCGCTACTTACGCTAGGTGGGATTGTCAACGTGGAACCCGGACTGTTACCTTCCATATATTTAGGACATACCATATATATATATATAATATGCAAATATATCTATTTGTGTGTGTGCTCCCTGTGGACAACTCTTTTTAGGCAAAACACCGCTTCGTTTCTGTAGCCCATTGTAGTGTGCAACTAATACAAGTCCTCCACATTCCGACATCCTCGTGGCCCTACCCCGCTTTTGAACCGGCGCATGCGACCCCTCGTTTCGTTCATCGTGACTAACTGAATCGAACTATATGTGCCGGACCTCCGTTCGAGTCCCTGCTGACCCGCGGTAGCCCCGCAAAGGTGCCTAGAAAGCTGTTGTCGATTGCTGATGGGCACCGATAAATCGAGATTTTTCGCTCCACTCTAAAATGGGCGAACCGCCCCTCATTGGATTCGTCTCGACGAGACATCTCCCAAAAATACCCGGCGGGTCTCGGTCCGCCGCCCCGTTAACCCTGGACAACCAACAAAAGCGCCCCTACCGTAGCCACTACTCTCTGTAATCGCCGCGATTTTAGTACCGTTCTTACCCCTGCCGCCCCAGTAGCGGTTTCACCCCTCGTTCAAATCGCCGTTGAACGACGAGTCCAACGATGCCCGGCGGGCGTCGCTCCGCCCAACCGTTAACGCAGGAGAGCCCGTTAAAGCTCTCCATACTAATACATAGAGGAACCCATGAGTGGGTTCCGACCCGCTACTACGTCTTCCCCCTCGTGTTTGGTACCAATCAACCGTGTTTTCCGTCCTGGGACCGAACCTGACCCCAGCCCCTCGAAAACCCCACTGGATTCCCCTTGTCCCGCCACCCTTCTCGCACCCTTTCGTTGTCTCCTCGTGTCCTCGTTGTCCTTTCGCTTTTGTCCTCGTTCTCTCTCTAACCGACATTTCTGGTCGGTTTTCTCCTTTGTCGCTCTGTCGTTGGTGTTGTTGTTGTTTTTGTATGTTGTGAGTTTGTGTTTATCCTGAGCGACCTTTCTGTCGCCCAGGACGCCGTTATGTCTGCTGTGTGTAGTGCATGTGTTCATGTGTGTGTATGATATATATATATATATATATATATATATATATATATATATATATATATATATATATATATATATACATATATATATCTGTATATAATCAAGTATATAAGGACATGGTAAAACCGGACGAACGAGGACACCAAACACTAAAATTTATTAAATTTCAGAGTTTTACGGACGGACGACATACGAACGACTAGGACGAACGGGGGCGACTTTAGGGCCCTCCCGCGGACTTTAGGGGCCCTAGAACAGGGCGCCTGAAAAATTACGAGTACGTAAGAATTCACCCCGTCTCTGGCCTTGAGACGGGCAGGTTCTCGCCGTCGGTTCCCCCCCGACGCGACTTTAAAGCATACATACTCGCATGAAAATTGGAAATTAGCTTGATTTCTCCTGACATTCTAAGGTGTCCTCGCGAGTTAGGGTCACCTTCTAAATTCAATTTAGCTTAATTAGGAGGGCGGCAAGTCGAAGATCACAAAGGCCGAGTTGATGTTTGCCGACTCGGGATGGGGTGGGAAGAGCAAACAGTCAAATTATGAGCAGATTGTCACGCTAATTGGGGCTGAAGAAGGAAATTGCGTGACCCAAAAGTATTTGCAATAGTTTAAGTTAAGCTGGGACCGGAAACTGTTCAAATCTTGTTAGTTTAGGATCCGGTTTCGCTGGACATCCGGCGATGAGGACGGGAAATTGGGACTTCAAAATTTACGTTTCTTGGGAAAATTTGGACAAAAAGCACAGATGGCCAACTTCCGAGTACTCGGAAGATTCAAACTTGATGTCGGCAAATTGAATTGAAGCCGACTCTCTTTAAGGACATCAACGGTTTACGGTAGCCGTCAAGATTCGATTTTCCGGAAGTGTCCCCAATTGGACACTGAGCTAAAACCCAAGAAAGATGGGCGTTGCACGATCAACGACGATTGGACGGCGACAAGATCGCCATTCTAACATACAGGCAGAAATTTCGAGGTTACGACCAACGCGTCGAATCTTGGAATCAGTTCGACTTCGACAGCGCGGAGTTCGGTCGACTTTACTGACCGGCTCCGGCGCATTGTCTTCATGTTATCTATGGTTTTCATTCGGCTCTGTGTTTGTTTATTCTTTTTCGCTTTTCGCCTCGAATGGACTCGATGGACCAGGGAGGTTCCGCGAAGGTGTATGCCTCGCGAAGGGGGTTCAGCTGGTGCTGCCCCAAGGATCCACACTCGTAAGTACGTGAAGGTCTAATGATTGCAGGGGTTTAGTTTTCCTGTTGTGTGAAGAGTAACAGACCGTTCGTCTAGGCACCTCCGGAATGTCGCGTGGCCCTTACTCATAAGTAGAATTATTCGTATTCGGGTTCTGATCCTCCCTACCCTACGGAAATGCTACGCACGACTTCAACTGGAATCAACCTTTCATACCGAGTTCGGTCATGGAAGGCATTAGGCGATTTTCAGTACACCCGCACAGAGCGTTGTGAAGACGGGAAACTAGGTCGAAGTCTTGCTGGTTCCCCGTGGTCTTAGGTAAGGCACAACAAAATGGACGCTTCACGTCCAGACTTTACATGACTTGTTTCTCCTGAGTTAGGATCAACGAATTTTCCTGAGCTGACCACGGTAAAATTTCGTGAACGTGCATGCCACAGAAAATAGGGACTTACTCAATGGTTTTGCTATTATGGTTTACAAACTTACAGCTTAGTGGATTGTTCAACGCCCATGCCGTGTTTGGGCTTGGACAGAAACGCAGATTAGGGATGGAGGACTAGCCTCCGTCGGGCTTTAGGAAGCCCTCAAAATTTCTTCTATTTTAGTGAGTTAAGAAAATTTGGGAACCTAAAAGATTAAACAAATTCTAGGCACACTAACCTGAGCTTAAGGTGTTTGCTGTTTTCACGGAGTGTTATCTAGGAATCGTCTCGGCATAGTTGTTTGAATCTGATTCTAAAGCGAATAGTCGTATGCATCTCATTTGTACGACAATCTCATTAGACGACTGACCGGAGTACCTGTAGGTGTCGTCTTGACCCCGCCTGACAAAAAACGAGCTGGAGGAGCAGCAGAGCAAAATTTATCCGACCTCGAACGGTGACGATGGTGCATCGTTTTGTGGTAATACTCCAGCTTTGGACCCAAATAAGAACGTGATCAAAACAACTAGGTTTACCAACGTTCGCTATTGCAATACACAATGGTCTTCTCTAGAGACCATTGCTTAAAAGAAATAGAAGCAAGGCTTGCCCCCTGAGCCATCGCTAGAAACCGCCTTTGCGGAAGAAACACTGCGTGTTCCCGCCGTGAACAAAATTTTAGGACTTTCTAAAAATAAAGACAACTTACCTCCTCGCCCGGGCCATTTCGGCCCCGAACGGGGCGAGTGCAAAACCCCTTTTTCTTTTTGGAGCGAGTCGATCGCTGAGTTTAGCTTTTCTTTGATTTTAGCTCGGTTTGCCCGTTAGGCTATGTACTATGTAAGCCCAGTTTCACTTTCATATAGTTTCAATGTCATCCAGCTACATTTTCCCCTTTCGTGAATTGATCCTGCACGGAGAATTTAAGTCCGCTGCAGTTTCATCGGTCTTAACCATTCAGCCATAGGAACACATCGACTTTTACTTTTGAGTCGGTGATAACTCAACTGAAGTACAGCGTAGTTGAGGCACTGCATTATTGCTGTGCATAAAATAAAAATAGTCGTTAGAGAGAGGCAAAAGACAAACAACCGAAGAACAAAACCAAAGACGCAAATGCGTCCAGAGCCGATCGCCCATGGCCCGATTAGTGCAAACGACCCCCAATACGTAGGAAATAAGGCCACATTACTCTTCAGCTAGGTGCGTTCCGCCCGAAAGACTCGCCTCTCCGTTCAAAACCCGACCCCGAGTTCAACTAGGAATCAATCGACAGGATAACCTCCTCGTAAGCTGCTCATAAGGGCGCACCATGCCGTGTAGCACCATGACCGCATCCCGTCGGCATAAATCTAAGGAACGATTCCAGTTTTCCCCTACGTTTGCTTCTGGAGCTCATCTTTCGGTCAGTCGTACTATTAGGTAGGTAGGGATGTCAAACGTTGCAGAGCGACTTCCGACATGTGCACAAATGTGAGTATATCTTGAGGGCAAATTACTAGGCACCCCTTGTCACCTGTTAGAGAAGGCATCGCCCTACGTAGCGTTCCAGCAATGCTAGCGAGCTCGCACAGTCAGTCCTGACCACGGTTTTTCCTCCGCCCCGCCTTATTATTCCTCGCCCCGAGCGACCGGCATTAAGGAGCATTTTCCGAAGCACTCTAGGGCCTTTGCTTAAGGCACTGCATAGCCGATCAATTCGCTAACATTGAGTCGAAGCAGGGATAACTGCCCCTAAACCGCCACATGCGGGTATCTGTACGCTCCTCCCTTGTTCTCTTTTTAACGTTCCGTGCCACCATATTGTGTTGAACCGCAGCGACCGTAAGAAAGACGCGACGGAGGCTTCTCGGATCGAGCAATACGAACTCGTTCGAAGACCAA
>JASANE010002745.1:0-18553 GCA_030248225.1 Trileptium ribeirensis
ACACTACGTACATGGACATCGAACGTGGCTGTGTCCTCCCTAATAACGACATCCACATTACGCAACATAGGAAATCGCGGATTAAACGATTCCACATCATCTCCGTTTTAATACAGCAATTTGGAGCTTAACCCCAGTTCTACTTCGTTCAATTGGTTTATGTATTTTGATGCAATGGTAAACAAAACGATTATGCATGTTCATAAGACTACAAGAAACAAATCCATCAGATTGGTATAGCTGCGATGGTTTCTAATATATCCGAAAATTGGTACTCACACAAAGTACCTACAGTGTTGTTATTTCATCGCAGTATTAAAGCGCATGGCACCGAAACGGAGGGTGGCCTCCAAATACCTGGTTAGTCCAAAGTGGGAAGGGCGGGTGGGCCCCCCGCATTTTCGGCTGCCCCCCGGCTCTTACCCCCGGCAAAAATACGGGTACCCCCGGCTCCAAGCCCCCTGCTGAGAAAAATAAACGTCTAAACGCGACAAAATCCCGAGAAAAAGTTGGGCCCCCTCGGTAAAATCCCGCAGCCCCCGTAGGTGAGCCGGGGGCCCCTGGCTCAGGCCCCCTGCTATAATGTCCGAGGTTTGGACTAGCCAGAATACGGCGGAAAAAATTCCAGTGGGAAATATGGGTGAAACTTTACATCATTTTTACTTATATTTCCAAAATATCTAACACCGCTTATGAAAGCGTCAGCATTGCTGCATTGTGTATTGAAATAATAATTAGCATGGAAGTACGTAACATTCTCAGGTTCAATTTTTTGGCTATAAATCTGGAGCAGACTAAAGGAAAATTTTTCGGACGGAACATCTGTGAGCGATCCCACCCGTCGACATCCTCACTGTTTGAACATCATAGAATTAGGAATGTTAGCATAGAAAATAATTCAAAAGTCAATTGCTGAGATTTACTTTATACAAATTTTAGTATAGAAAATACCTGCATGTTTATACTCTAACTTTATGAAATATACACTAGTGCTATGCACAATTTCAGTATAAAACGAGGTCATAGTGTTACGGATTGGCCTGGCTCAGATAAAGATGAGACTACAATCAAACTATATTAAAACCCAGATAGTGAATTTCCAACACTGAGAACCTATTTCGCAGTATAGTTGCTGCTTGCAGCTGACGCAATGTATATATTGCAAAACCGATGCTATAAATATGCAAAACTAACCAATACTATAAATTGTCCCAAGGCTGAGGTGGACCAAAATCCCGCCAATAATCGCTGGGAGAGGCCTTAGTAACCGCGGCAAATATAAGATCAACGGCCGACGACCGCGGCACATGTTGCCAGCAGTAAACATCTCAGTCCTACTAGCCATGTTTCCGAAGACAAATCTTACACTGCGACGTCGCGTGCCGTCAATGCTCCAATACGCTACGTTAGCAAAATCGTTATCTTCAGGTCTAACATCATTGTTATAATGACTTCCATTACGACGCGTCGCTGATGGTTTTGACATTGTTTATAACAATAGGATATTAGCAGATTGCTATCGTTAAGCTCTCAAGTGATTACATTTTCTCTTGTACTTTTTATCAACGTTTATTATAATTTACCGCAGATTACACATCGTAACTCTTGTAAACATACAAATGTATACATACATATAACTAAAGCGTACAGATATATATATTTCGCACATTATCAAAACTGAAGAAAACGGCGACTGCAAAAATTATCACAAACAACGTTTAGGAATACGACTAGAGTCTAACACAACTTGGTTATCGAAAAATCAATTTTCATACTATTTTCTCAAAAGGAATGTGTCACATCAGTTCAGAAATTGTTGTAGCCCTTGTAAAATGTATTAAAACTGACCACTTAAATAAAAACATTCATAAGTTGAGCTTGGAACATGCGTTTATTAAAACAATATCGTGACCGCTAGCACATAGGAACTCGAATTTCAGAGTTTTATTTCCAAGTACCGTTGATCCTTTAGAGCACTAAATTTGACATAAATACGCAATTTTTGTTCCAAACTCATAGCTTTATAGAAAAAGATAAAATATTACAGTATTTTGTGGCATAGATATAGTCTGCTAGTTCTGCTTTTAGGACTTTTGGCTTTATGTCTAAACTGGAGGTTGCGATGTCGCGGTCCAAACGAATTTTAGTTCTTTTCTAATATCTTTTCTGGTTTAATATATTGATAAATTTATTATATAGCTAGGTATTAAGATGTCTAACTTTGGATCTGCTTTACGTTTTTGCTTCTTATTTCAAGTAAAATTAAACTCCAGTTTTCACAGTTTTCGGTATTAAGATCTCTAACTTTGGTTCTGCTTTGCGTTTTTGCTTCTTATTTCAAGTATAATTAAACTTCAGTTTTCACAGTTTTCGGTATTAAGATCTCTAACTTTGGTTCTGCTTTGCGTTTTTGCTTCTTATTTCAAGTATAATTAAACTTTAGTTTTCACAGTTTTCGGTATTAAGATCTGTAACTTTGGTTCTGCTTTGCGTTTTTGCTTCTTATTTCAAGTAAAATTAAACTCCAGTTTTCACAGTTTTCGGTATTAAGATCTCTAACTTTGGTTCTGCTTTGCGTTTTTGCTTCTTATTTCAAGTATAAATTAAACTTCAGTTTTCACAGTTTTCGGTATTAAGATCTCTAACTTTGGTTCTGCTTTGCGTTTTTGCTTCTTATTTCAAGTAAAATTAAACTCCAGTTTTCACAGTTTTCGGTATTAAGATCTCTAACTTTGGTTCTGCTTTGCGTTTTTGCTTCTTATTTCAAGTATAATTAAACTTCAGTTTTCACAGTTGTTGGGAATTTGCCGACCAATGCGCTTAGTATTAATACTATGAATGATGGTGTTCCCAACTACCGTTAGGCCGTTAGTGCACTAAATTTGAGACAATACCATTTTTTTGTATCAAATCCTAAGCTTTAAATAATAGAAGGATAGCCTATTACATTATATTGCCCAAAGACATATTGTCCTATGTAGTTGTGCCTTTCGCTACGTTTGATGCGTCCTTTTCCTTTAGCACCGTCACTCCAAATTTGAAAAGTTTTAAAGATACAGCGATAATTTTAGTATCATTCGACTCAGCTCGATAAGTTAGTTGACAAAATGTCCACTCAGACCACTTTTATGATAAAAAGACATTTTTAGAACTATAAAATTACATACCGTTATTTTTGTCATATGTCTACTTTTTGAATTTTTTTACATTTTTTAAGTTCCGAGGATTAGGCTTTCACATAAATCACAATAACATATCAATCCATGAACTGAGTAACCTGATTTTTGGAGTAACCTGCGACTCAGTACATCATTGCGGTTCGAATGATAATAAAATTACATTATTATCGGAGAAAAAACTTTTTCGAAAATTTTGGGTACCGAGGGAACATTATGAACTATAAAAGTTGAAAAAAATTTGTCATAAAAGTTTTTCTCGTCATAACCGGCTCGTTGAGCTGAGTCGAATGGTACCCAAGTTGTGGCTGTAGTCTTCAAAATTGACTAAATTCAGCCTGGGGAGGGCAAAAGAAAAGATTCCTTTTAGCTAAGTTGTGGCAAAGGTAGGACGTCAGCCAGTAAAGCGATTTCAAATTAAATCATTTGCTTATGTGAGTTATCTCATGCGGATTAAAACATGGCCTATATTACATAGCTAGGCTACAGAACTGTTACGTGAGGTTTTATCTTTTTCCAATATAAGTTTAACAAAGCCCAATATTAAAAGTAGTTGGGAATTCTACGACGTAATATTACACAGTTTAATCATTACTCCACCACAATCTATAATGCAAAATATAATTCACACCTGCATTGAATGAGTTTTTATCCTATTTCCATTATTATTTGCTACGAAAAGTTATTAGTGCCAGGCAAAGGGGCGGTTGAATTTGTAACTAGTTTCGTATCTCATGTGGGTCATTTTTGTTTTGAAGGATAATTCCCCGTCAACGTCTGACACTCTTGTTGCATCAATATTCTTAGGTGATAGAATTATGAGAGGGCGACACTAAATATCAGATCAGTTCGTATAACGAACAGGCTGAAAAAGCCGAAAACAAAATTGATATAGCGTGAATGGCGCAGTAAAAGCAGAGAAACGCTTTTCGTGCATTTGGTTTAGCAAATTAATCTTTCTAAAGCTTAGTTTTCACTGTATTGAGGTACAAAATGGGACTTGCTACCTTGAAAGTCCAAAATAATATGAGAATCATAACAGACTGCCAGCAGTCTTCATCCAATGGCAAAACATAAAGGTTTATATTCTCTTCCACAGCAAATAAACACAAATTTCTGTTGTTTTTTGATGAAATCACTTGGCGATCTGAGAACCAATATCAGCGGACAAACCATGAAATTTACGCGAGCACGATTTGTCATACAGCAACATACCTACAAGTGTCCATACGTGCAATCACCATTCTATGATTTGCCATAACATTTACTAAAAACTCAATAATGTTGGGTAACGGTCGGTTTTTAAGTTTAACGGCCGGCTATTAAATGTACTCCACGGATGGCCGTTCGGAAAAAGGTAAATGGACGCATGACTGCCAAAAGGCTTCACTTCCTACACTCCGAATATTCGTAAAAGCATATATAGCATTTGTTCAAAAATTGATTTGCATTTGAAGGGTTGTCACGGCGTACAATAAAACAGGTAAAATGCCGAACCCTAGGAATACGTAGACTATCGCAAAACTGTGCTATAGTTAGTCCTGGATGACGGCCGGCTTTGACGTCCACGCATATTAAATAAACATTTTTATATGTTATATGCTTAACCCTTTACTGCATTAATTTGTTTGCATTTCGACGAGCATTGAATAAACTTCTGCCGGAGTGCATTGAATATACAGACTGCAATTCGGGTGGTTTGGTTTAAAGTTGCGATCGCTAACCACTCAGCCTCCTTAAGGCTCTTCACAGCGAACAATACCAGGCAGTCTGACGCACGCTACGCAACGAGCCAAGTTCACTCGCTGATAGTTCGTATTGTATTTAGTTGTTGCGCAGCAATTACATGTGGTTTAAATATGACCAGATGGTACTAGCCGGCACAAAATAAGTGCATGTTGGTTTATATATCAAAAGGCTCCAGTAGTGAGATTTAACTCTTGGTATATACTGCAGTAAACGTGTAGACCACGGCCGGCCGATCGACGGCCCATAACGGGTTTCAACGACACTAACTTGTTAACAGCCAGCCAACGGACTTGCAGCAGCTAAGTGCTGGCACAACCTTCGGCCGGTCAGCCCATGGCTTTCACGGCCCATGCCTAACATTACTCTTATAAACTCCTGTACGACTTAGGACGTCATTTTAACGAAGACGAAATCGATAAATGAAAGCGTACACATATTGTGCTTGTACATCGAAACAGGTTTTTGAAAAATTGGGCCCATGCCTCCTTTAGGGGCCGGACGTTATAACGTTAGAAAAAAGAACAATTTAGAGCGGGGGGTTGGGAGCCTTAGGGACTTAGACTTAGTACATGGCTCATATAAAAAACTTAGCTTAGGCTAAGACTAAGTATATCAAGAACGGCATGGGCCCCTAAATCTGCTCGAACTTTTGATTTATAAGAAATGCGGGTCAAATTTCAGGATCATTTTTTGGCAGACCTAACAGTCCAATTATAGGATCATGACAAAATATTATTGGAGGTGGCTCGAGTCTTTAGCCTAGATATTTGAAAAAATCAATATATATCGTCCAAACAAGTATAGTTGTCAAGAGGTGTTACCCCCAAGGGTCGATCTTCCCATGCAAGCCACATATGCTCCCCTGCAGGTCCACATCTCACGCTCCCTCCCTAGCAACCACTGCGTGCGCATAATTTTGTCGAAAATTGACAGAAATGGGTTGAAAAGTAGCAAAAAATTGAGAAAAGTAGCAAAAAATTGATAAATAGGGGAAAATAAAAAAAATTTATCGATTGAGGGAATATTTAAATTCCTGGAAATTTTAGAAAAAATTTACCCTTTCTTACGATCTGACCACCACCCCCCGGAAACTATCTACCACCAAAGCCGACGCACCTTAAACACCTGTGATATGTGCGAATTTTAGGTGTCAAGCCGCTGCGATCACTTGTATACTATTGATTAAGAAAATGATCTTTTATCGTTCCAAACTTCCAACATGCATATTACCGCTCAATTAGGCAGTTTGATTGTAGCTAAATAAAATTACAATTTTTGATCGAAATAATTTACTCTAAAATCAAAGACAGTATAAATGGAATACAGTATAAATCAATCATATAATAATAACAATTGATAATATATAGTATAGAGCACATCGTAAAAAATAGCTATTAAGTCAAAGCGTGTAAATTATCAGGTTCTAAAGAATTCCACAGTACCCACAGCCCCCACGGCCATGTACAAAACCATGTATATAACCCTTCAGCCAAAAGACGTTGGACCAAAAATTTGATATGTCATATTATGAAATATGTAATAATGCCAGGCATAATTACACAATATTTAGCAAAATAGCTTAGGTAATAGATTTCTACCCAGACATTATACGTTTACAAGATATTTATAATATATTTCCACCACAAGTGATTGAAATACAGACACCATTACCTTGAAAATTTGGCTCTTTTCCATTATTCCCCCAGCCCGAATTTGGTTAATTTTGAAGATACGGAGCTGATTTTGGTATCAATAGATTCAGCTCGATGAGGCGGTTTTGAAAAAACTCATTTTACCCATATCCCTGAAAAAAATTTCGATTTTTTGAGGTCCCAATGGTCCCTCCCTTGGGAACCCAAAAATTTTTTCTTTGGAATATGGTTATACTTGGTACCATTCGATTTTGGCTTGATGAGAGAAATCTACCGGTGTGTATTCTTTGAAGTTATGAGGGCCCAAGTAACCCTGAGGGTGGTACGTTATAACGTTAGAAAAAGGAACAGCTTAGAGCGGAGGTTCGGGGCGGCAGCCCCCCGACTTAGGCTTAGTGTATGTCTCAATATAAGGACCTTAGCTTAGGCTAAGACTAAAGGCTTAGTATATCGAAAACGGCATGGCCTAAATTTTATTTTCGCCTCACATGGTTACTTGGGCCCTCATAACTTTCTAATGGTGGCGTAGATTACAATATACTACACACCAATAGAAGTCGCGTCGAACGGTACCAAACATTTTTCTTTACCAAACATCCAATTTTTTCTATTTTTCTACTTTTGCTCTAAGCTGTGATCCAAACGGACATTTTTATGTAAACAATGGTTAATTTTCTTTCAAAGCTCGCATAGAAAGTTATTCTCTGAAAATACATTGCTATGTTCTGAGGTACAAAGAATTCATATAATTCCTCCAGATATACATTACTATGTATTTGTATCTTGTTAAAAAGCAAAACAATAACACCGAATACAGTAATTGCAAGGAGGAGCACATATTTGGACGTATAACATATGGTCTCGAGTACAAAGACTTATATTCCTATAAATACAATAATTTAAAGTGTGTGCGCGAAGGTAGCGGAGTTTTTACTGAGGGCATTTATAGTGGAAAAAACGTGAAAATTTCTTTTTTGTGTGTCGCTGTCACTCATAATTCATTTTTGGATGGACAAATTTTTATTCGATACCTAAAGTGATGTTGATATGCCTTTAGTTGAAAGCGAACAGCTCCGACCCAATTTTTCAGGTCCAAATGGTAAAAAACAGGTTTTTTAAAGATTCTTTGCCAAAGCAGGCCATACGGGTACAAATGTTTCGCAGCCCATATCCCGCGACACAAGCATCGTATCGAATAATGAAGACTACCATATATATTAAGCTCATCGAGATCTACAACTTTGCTGATTACGATATTTTTGTGGAACCACAATGAACTCGATTCCCAGAATGTGTCTGCAGCTGTTTGATTACGTATTGCGTACAGGTCATCAAAAATTGTCAATAGAGGTTTCTCGTACGAAGGTTTGATGATATGGAGATCAGCACAAAATCTTGATACGTTTTCAATGCGGTTGAAGCAGTTTTAGGGCGGTATATGCATCAAATACAGCTGTAGTTACAGGTGATTAAACTGAGTTATAAATTTACAAATGAAACCATGCTCGCTCCGTTTCACCCGCGCTTGCGAGATGCTAATTCTTGGAGTGTTGGGTTGCTGTATGTAACACGGAATGTCGAAACTGCTTTCAAGATTGTTACAAAACGATAATATGTAATTATTCGCTAAATCAAACAATAAGTGGACTATCGTCCTTGTAATCAATCTTTATTTATTGTACGGTAGTAGCAATCGCAGCAGCATTTTATAACTTCGATGCTTGAGGTGAAAAATTAGCAGGTCGTTGCAAATCGACGTAACTATTTGAAATAGCAGCTTTACCCGTTTCTTTGACAACTGTTTCGAAGTGAATTCGGTTATTTAATTCCGATGAGCGCCACATACGCGTTACAAGCGTTTGACCAGGAACTACTGCTCCACTGAATCGCGCCTTCACTGTCTAAACAACGAATTTATATTTGAAAGCACGGACTGCGAAGCAATGTCAGTTCAAAATGTTGTTTACAGAAAAATACATAGTTTATAGGCTTACGGATAGAACATACTCCACACACGTACTAGTGATTCGTAAACCACATATAAATATAATTTTTGCATATCTCCACGTATAAATGAGTGCGTTGCGTTTATGCAGCTGCTGAACATGGCTCGTGAGTTCGACAACTGCCATTTTACTAATAGTAATTCGCCGCGATTTATCTTAACTACATGTCAACCAATCTATTCATTTTAGATCCTAATACCCACATAAACCTAAAGTATGTTCGATGATACGGACATAATGATATCTGTCAATGCAGTTATTAGATAATCGACACTTTAGTACTCTATACGCATACGTAGGTATGCTAATGTTGATTACGTCAGCAATTTGGTCATCCCTTCGTTTAAATATCTACGTTAAGACATGCTACGCGACAGTAGTATAGCATCCTAGTAACGATAATATTAAGCTTGAGCCTTAGCCTAAAACGGAGGTCCTGTATAAGCCTTATACTAAGCGTTAAACTAAGTCGGGGCTACCACACCAGCATACCCCGCACAACAAATTCTCTTTGTAAAGAAATCAAGTTCTACCGTGTGTACAAAATGGTGTTAATGTAGATATGTTAAGTAGAGGAATGCCCAAAAGCGACAAATTTTTAGCTGCTAGTTACGTTTGCGGCATTTAATTCCGCTGCATGTAATTCTATCCGTGACTGTATGCTGTTTCTTTTTCAAAGCTAGGAAAACAAACTAGCTCTAGTGGACAGTTTGCCGACATGTCCTTTCCACTCACAAGTATTAAATTCATTAGGGACTGATGTCATTTTAGACATAATCAAGAGCAAACTCTGTTATCAATATAATGACAAGAAACGTTTTTGACAATGTAGTCATATAGTCAGTTATATAGTCATACATTCAGTTCGTGGTTTTAATTTGTTGGAACAACTCCTGAAAATTCTAACCACATGACCTCTTTAAAAATGTGTTTGATATAATTTCGAACGTAAAAAACCGACGGTAAGTTGAAAGAAAATAGAATAAGCTATAATGATATTCCAGGTTACTGCTAGCTCTGTTTTAAGGTCATCTAGTTGTGTCGTACATACATTAAAATAGTAGTACAATAATGACTAGTAGTGTGCCTAGTGTGCGCAAAGTTGCATGCAGAATGCGACATGAATGTTATTGCCACAGATATGTTTTTATAAAGAAAGAGTGCTCATCTAACAGACTCCAGTACTGAGTATTTAAGACATCAAACAAGCCGACTACGACAAAAACAAATGTGTACGCAACAATAATATCTCAAACAATAATTATTGCTCGTTTTTCGCCTCGAAAGGTCTTATGATATCGGTTTGAACATGTGAAACGAATTGTTTACGATCAGCAATTTGCTCCTAAACATATCAGCATCTATACTTCCAGACAGAAAGGATCGCTCCTCGCTGCATGTGCGCTCGCGGCTAGTTCAATGCTCGCTCGCTTCCAAACATAACCCTGCTCGTGCGACGTTCACAGAATGCTTGCTCGCTCGAAAGGCAACAGTCATTTCCGGCGCGACTGTAATGACATAAAGCGTTGGTTTCAGCCAATCCATGAAGCTCATCTCGTTTTGCTTTAATGTAACAACACAAAGACTATTCTAAACAGCAGTCGCCGTAAGTCGAGAATAATGATAAGTGCAGTTTTTGCAACTATTAAAACATCAGTCAGTGTATTAAAAAACAAGAATAAGCAAAAATACAAATTTGCTTCATGCAGTAATCAACAAGACCAGTTTAACCACGAGAGTAAAAATAAGCAACCTGCCGCTGATGATTTATTGTGAACCGACTGTCAATGCGGCTGGCGATAAACCAACGTATAGAATGATTTTACCACACTACTTCATTCGTCAAAATGCTTCATATGCTGACACTAATTTTATAATATAATTATAATTTATCAAAATATTTACTCTACGGTTATTGTACATTATTCAAAATAACATGGCCCACGGCCAATTGATATTTCATAAACACTGCTTTGACCCGCCTCTCTGAAATTTGAATTTGCCGATAGTCGTCTTCTAAGCGCTGCCATTTTGTAACGCTTTTAGTGGGATATTGTTGTTGCTAGGTACAGTACATTCCGAAGCCGCCTTTAGAGACAGTACATTAAACGGTTAACAGAAAGAAAACATTTAATTCAGTGTGTTTGCTATGAGCAAATTCCAACTTAGACTTAAAAGTGTCCAGTTTGGTTAATGCTTAATATATAGAAAACGGCATGACACATCAAGTACGCCTTCAAATAATGTTACATTAGCACATAATAATTCTTGTTTCATGTTTCATACCAAGTTATTGCAGAAATATATATGTAGTATTTATGTACAATAGAGTTCAGTTTTGTCTGGCGTTTCGTCATGTACAGTTCGCAGCATATTTCTGGCTGCAAACCGATACTGTAGTTTGAATGCGTGTACTATCCAAAAATAAGAAAATATATTATATACCAATAAATTGCGAAGTGTGTTTATGTAAATCTAAGATGCTCAAAAGTTAAATTGAAAATTAATGAAATCGTATCGATGTAAAAAGCAAATAATACATTCCATATTTATGAATTTCGAAGCTTAACCTTAAAATATTTAAAATAATAATTGTGGAATATATGATACAATAAATTCTAACCTTAAACGCTTTGGGTTCGCCGCCGGCGTAAGAATCTATCACGTGACGAGCGGAAAATCCAAGGGTACAAAGGCCGTGAAGAATTGGCGAGGAGAAGCCACCCATAGCAGCAAAGTCCGGATCAATGTGTAGGGGATTGTAGTCGCCACCTGGAATAAGGCCAATGTGCCGGTTAACACAACCGCAAGAGCAACGCTATACACTCCAAGAACCGTAAGCCGATTACCTTAAGAAACCGCACAGATTCGCAAACCTTTACAAATCTTTGTATAAACGACGTTGTAGAATCTAACACTGTTCCTCGTTCCAGAAACCCATAAAAATATTAACACAACCCAGCAAATAATACATTGCATATTTATGAATTTCGAAGGTTAACCTTAAAATATTTAAAATAATAATTGTGGAATATATGATACAATAAATTCTAACCTTTACAAACTTCGCAAACCTTTACAAATCTTTGTATAAATGACGTTGTAGAATCTAACACTGTTCCTCGTTCCAGAAACCCATAAAAATATTAACACAACCCAAATCTTTTCCTAAGGTTAGAAGATGGCACATGAATGTTAAATCCACATAGCTGTTGCAAAAGAGCAAAGCCGATAATAGTTTGTGGGAGGAAAGAATGAAAAGTTTTATTATACTAAATTTCATTAAATTTTTGTTGTACCAAATTTCATTTCCTACCGATTACACAGCCATAGCTTAGCTTTGGAAAAGAGGAGCTTCTAAATATTTTCCATTCTAACTGGTACCATCAGTTAAGGCGGCCCTCTAGATTACCTTTGCTTTCACCCATTTCTGCCTCCAATTAGTTTTTCACACAGCTTAAACAATAACCTCAGAACACGTAGCACATCGCAGCATTACATTATTATAAATAAAGCGCCAGAAATGCTGTCGCATTTTGAGCTAGTGGCTCGCTCTATATTTCGAAAACTAAACTAATAATAAATTCTATTTTTCGAACAAATTTATTTCGAGCGAAACTCGTGCGAGCCACAGTATTTTTGGCGGGTACTATAACTATACTTACTGGATAGGCGATAAATTGCAGCCTGATCACGAGAAGTTGATTGCTCAGTAGTAGTATCTGGAGCACGTCTTGGAGCAGCGACAATTGGAACGTGTACTTTAGACCGCGTTGTCTCTCCAAAACCTCCGATACCACGAAAGAAAAATGCCAGACTGCGCGCGAAACAACTAAAATATCTCGGCAGTAATAACGTGTTAGGTCCAGTCGAAGACACCAATGTAAAATAATGCAGTATTTGACAACATCACTTAAATCTACTAAGAAAACCAAATCACAGCTAGTCACAAAAATCGCAAATAGTTCCACTGCGAGAATGAGATAAAATGACACTTGTAATACATTGAGCGATAACCGTGAAAGTTCGAAAGTTGAAAACAAAAAATAGTATACATTCAGACCTGTATCGCTGAAGCAATGAATGTTAGAACCGAACAACATTTCCCAATATTGTTTTGGAAACCACAGCTTCATAAAAGAAGTACGAATAATATAAACTTATTAGATATTAATACGTAAATTAAATTATAAATAATTAAATTTACTTATTAATTAAATTAAATAATAAATAAAAAAACACATATAATACTTTTAACTCGCTATCATCGCTGTTGAAATTGAGCATAGTACCAGTTCTATTTTTATCAAGGTTTAACTACTGTGGATTTGTTGCACAATTATAGTCACATCAATTGAAGCAGCAAACGATCTGTGATTTGTACCTTTTTGCCAGTTTCCACTAAATCTTCAATGCTTTCAGTAACCATGAGAGCCCCGTATCGTTTATCGATGACGTCCTCATCGCTAGATAGAATCTTAATGTTTGCTTCTGTCGGCATATTATCGTCGCTAAATACCTCAAGGAACTGTTCCCCATGTAACAGCTTAGCAGGATCAAACTAAAATTAAGTCAACCGTCAAATAAAAACATTTATAATGTTATTAAGCGTTTCTTTTTTCGGCTGTAAACGAACGCCATAATTTTATAAAAATTTCGTCTTATATTAGCAAAACGGCAACTGTGCCATTTTTCTTGGTCACTAAACGAGATTTCAATATATATACGTCTTTTCCAAAAATTAGATTCTTTGTATTAAATTATAAGTAAGCAAGTAAGCAAATCCATCCACAAGAACATACATAATTTAAATCCTTATATGGTTACATATTCATCTCAAACAGCATTATATTAATTTTACATTTTAATGTATCTTTTCTTATGAACAGTAGCAAAAGAGCAATTTTTGCGTAGTTACACATAGAAACAAAACAATTTTTTTCACGAACAGTTCAGAAAAAATTCATGGATAACAATTAGATATCAGTTCGCGAATTTTCGCGAACTCGTGAAAAATTTGCTATTATTTTTGTCTGTAATCCTATGCGTAATCCCGGTCATATCTCCGCAGTTGAATCGTCTTTTTAACACAGTTAAACCCGTTCAGCATATTATAATATATTTAACCGCAGCTACATACAGTCATTATTTTCCACCTCAAGTCAAAGTACAAGTTGTAGTAGAGTTGCCCATTAATACGAAGTAGTAACAATACATTTTAGCAAAACCCAACAGCAGCGTTAATGCCATGTAAACTTTAGGGCTGTGTAACCAATAATACCGTAACTCATTCATTATATTTTATATTGTATGACAACAAGTGTGCCTTGACCAATATTAATGTTACCAAACCGCGTAGGTTTAACACTTAACAAAATCGCAGCTTTCGAGGTACTTCTGTTCGAGGCACAGAATTCCCGCAAATCCTATGCCTCTGCGGCGGGACACCAAACCGCACCTATGCTGCATCCAACGCTTTTCAATTTCCGGAAAGTGTTGTAGAAAGTCTTAACAAAACATCAACAAACATCGGGATGCTGGAAACCATAAAAATGGACTCCGACACTGCAAATCAAAACAACAAAACGCGGACAAGCACAGCATCCGTCGTATGTACGAGAGATTAAATTTTATATTTTTGAAATTCACAGTTGGTTTAAGCACTAGATTGAAAATACACACATTAAAAAATCTAAAGGATTGTGGTAAACATGTTTGATCTTCAAATATACTATCACTTTCACACATTAAGGATTAGGTTTACACATAATTGCAGTACTAGAAAAAAATCAACGGGACCAACATTCGCTCGATGTTCGGTAGACTTTGTTCGAAATTCCTGCGAATTTGGTATGAGATTGTTCAAAACTTCGTTTTTTGCGCGTTTTTTGATTTGGTTGATAACCGTTCGAAAGTTTGTTCGAAACTTCAGTACACGCCAAAAATGACTTGTTGCTCGCTCGCGACTCACTCGAAATAAATTTGTTCTAAAGCATACTTCTTAGTTTCAAATTTAAAAAATTTTTGTAAAATTCGAGCCGACGCGCTCGGTAATCCCTAGAAATGGTTGTTACGATCATATAGGGTAAAAATTTACCTGCGATGTTCGTTTTTCGTTAGAAATACCACAATGATCTTTCTGACGAGTATGCACATAGTTTCGATAATAGTATTTGGGCTACTACGACTAAAACTGGGCTAACCTTTTCAAACCTGGCCCCGACGCGCCCTTCATTAATACTTTCACAAAATTATTTGTTGTACAGCAAACAGCAAAAAGTCGGAAATGTTGTGAAGTTTTTGCTGGTTCCCCCCAAAACGCTTGCATATTCCCGAGTCTATAATATTAAATCGATGGTTAAAAATATAATAAGAGAGCGTAATCGTCATTTTTTGAAAATTGAATTTTTAGCGCGTAAGTCCATACACTAGATCCTGCTGCACATTTTCCTTCAGTCGTTTTAAGTACCCAAAGCGCGTAATTATTGTGTTATTGGCCGTAAATGATTACGCTGTTTATAATTTTTATGTTAGATTTTCCTTCAAAGGAGGGTAATTCACAGCAAGTTGAATTACGTTCTCTGTACTCAAAAATGGTCTTTTTGTGTACTGAGCGTAATTCGGCTAAATTGATAATTACGCTTTTTTTCTACGAAAAAGAGAGTGAAAGTTTTGCACTTACGTTTGTTCACAGTCCTACATCATAGTTTACTGTTAAAAGCATGCAGGCGAAGTTCAATTATTCAATCTGATGTACTTACATAGAATTGTGCTTATTGTTCAATTCAAATATTGTTACTTATTGCAAATTACTGATTTTTCCCACCTAAGCAGTGGCTTCGATAGACTTTATTGGGCTATGAAAAATAACGCTGTATTTGTACGCGATATAGCCAGGTAGTGATTGATGTCTGCGAGCTATCCGAAACGCTAGCCATATTTTCCGAACTGTGGTCGTTCAATTATTTTTTAGCTGCGCTTGAATCGATCCAACGACGTCTTGTATTTGTTCAACGATACATGTGAAAAGCAACGCAAGCTTTCTTTAGGATCCCAACTCCCGAATTAAACAGTCGCTGTGTTATAAATAATATTTGTTCATTTTTAAACAGGTTATATAGTAATTAAAGAAGTAATAATTTAATAGCTAAAATGTTCAGAGTTCATGATATAGTCTGGGTTTCCCAGATTAGATGCCCAAAATGGCCTGCTATAATTATTGAGAAAGATGAGTTACATACTGAACCCAAGTTTGATGGGTTACGAAATATAAAATTTGGCAAAGTATTAGTATATATTTACGATACTAAAGATTATTGCTCAAGTTGGAAACCGTAATGTTGAGCTGATAAACCATAAAAATGGGCAATACTTGAAACGTAGTAAGCTTACAAATAAGTTTAAAAAGCCATTGCCGGCTGCCATAAGCGAACTACGAGAATGGGCTTTTGATCAACGATTATATTCATTATGCGACATAATTTCGCCACAAAGCAATTCTTGCGATGGTGCTGCTAATAGCAGCTTTTTTTCAATCCGATGACGATGTCAGCACAACCGGTCACTGGACCGCGGTTTACTTAGTCTTTCCAACGGAGCTGGAGGAGGAAGAAGTGATTATTCAGTCGATGCGAGGCCAACCGCCTTTCACAGGTGACTGCTTCTTGTTTGGTTTTCGAGATATAAGAAATGTCGTTTGCAAGGTTGGGTCTGGTGATACAAAGCTAAACCTGTTAACTATATTATGTGGGAAAGCTAAACTTGCCTCACTATTATTACAAAGTAAAACCTGTTAGCCTATTGTGTTAACGAACCTAAATCTGTTAGTTATATTGTGGAACAAACCTAAATCTGCGCTGTATAGTGTATTCTCTAAAACTGCTGACAGGCACAACTTTTAGCAAGTCAAACGGTGAACTTCGAGATTTCAGGAAACAGTCAAACTGGAGCTGGCGCATAATGAGCACATACTGCGTTCATAATGAATGAAGCGTTCGATTCCAAACAAAAAACACTGCCATTGGGAAGCAAATCTTGATGTTGTCGTTGCTAGTTTGAATCTCGAAAAAGATCCTTGTCACGCCATGTACTCCGGTTAGCAACATGCAATATAGGCGAAAATTGTAAACCTACAACCTAACAATTTGGAACAATGGTGATACCAAGAAAGTGACTTGCGTTGTTTGGAATGAGAGCAAAGGAGGAAAGGGTTCCCCAAGTCTGCCACAGCATTGTACCGCTGGTTAACGAATCTAACGCCAACTGTCCGACGAGTAATCTTTACAGCGACACTGCAGGTGAGAAATACTCTGTAGTAACTCTTTGATGTAGTTATCTTGTAAGATAATCATTTAGCACTTTAAGACGAGCGTTTACCCAACTGCAGGAAATTGACTGAGAAATTATATTTAGAATAGTTTAAAACTGTAAAATTTATACTGTTAGGATAAAAATTGCAAGATGTAAATTTTGTCTTTTCACCAGGTTAAACAAATGACACAATGTGGCTATTTTGCTAGTTTTACGATGTTTACTGTTCTAACGTTTTGTAATAATGTAAAGCTCTATGTGTATTTACAATATTTGAGTATAAATCAACGTAATAAATCGTCAGAGATCTTTCATTTGTTATTTTGTTCAAGTTACAAAAATGACACAATGTGGCTATTTTGCTAATTTTAGCGATGTTTACTGTTATAACGTTTTGTAATAATGTAAAGCTCTATGTGTATGTACCATATTTTGAATATGAATCGACGTAATCGATCGCCAGAGTTCTTTCATTTGTTATTTTATTCAGTTTTGTTATTCGCAAGCTGTCGATACTCTTTCATATCGTGTTTTTTAGCGTTGATTGAAGTTTTCTATTACCTTCAGCGGTCAGAATCGTAATCAAGCGGTTGCGGCAATGTTTCTGTATTTTCTCGCTCGCATCCCCAATAACCATCGTCTTCAAAATTCATAACACAAATTCAGTGGCATCTACGGGCATCGTCGCATAAAATCTAACAATACAAGTTGTAGCATAGAAACTTCATCGAAAAGTCGAATGTAATATGTTCCAGCAGACTCGGTGAGACTTCTGAAGGAGCTACAATCCGAACATCGACAAGCCTGCTCTGTGGGCTAATGAATAGATTGTCCTCCGCCTCTCGCCGCCAGAATTTTAAAGAATGGTGTAATTACAGATAACAGAGAACGTGTCAACTGGCTGGAGTTTCATAACATGATGTATAGGCGAAACGACCTGGATGCGTTTTATGTTAAATATCGGATTTGGGGAGCTGCAGTGGAAGAGGATTCCACTTAAATCGCGAGCGGACTCGCCGCGGTTCTGTTGAAATGGGCCCCGCCGCCGCCACGATATAACGTGTCTCACCTGACAATCTCGAAGGAAAAGCTTCATGACTTAGTTGAGATGGCAAATCGATTTGTACCTGCGGACGATCAACAGTTTTATTATGGGCTCAAAGAGGGCGAATCCGAAATGGACGATTGACTAACCGTCGGTGTAGCAGCCATTTCTGACGTATTATTTTATGTGAGTAATTGTTCTTTTTGTGTAAGATATTTTTATTTTACAATTATCAAAGCTGTTTGATCTTGTTATCACACTCAGTGGCTGAAAAGTCCCGGAATGAATACAGTATAGAAATAACGTAACTCGTCAAATCATTGAATTACACTCTTCCTGCTCACAACCTCTTTTTTGTAGAAACAGCGTAATGCATATTTACGTGTATTATTATTTTTCGGTTGAAGAAGCGTAATTCATAACTTTTTTGATTTTAACCGGCTGTTGGCAAATATTGCAAGGCTAACAAAAATGTAGGATGAAAGCGACTTTGTACATTCGTTATTATATTTATACGTTAATTAATGCTTCTGCGTACAATGAAATATAAACGATTTTTATTAATTTTCTCAAAATCGTTTTTAGTGAATTACGCTCCTTCTAATTTTAACCGTC
>JASANE010002746.1:0-103107 GCA_030248225.1 Trileptium ribeirensis
TTACATAAGTGCGCGACGCCTGTCATGGTAGGGGTAGGTGGCTTCGGTGGCGTGAGAGGGGCTGATGTCCGCGATAGAGGAAGTCTTCTAACTGAGGAGATAAGGCAGAGTAGGGTAAATTTTGAAATAAACTCATGGGTAATTTACATTAAGTTGAGTGCGGCCATTGTCCTATTTGTCCTATAGTAATTGTGCCGCCATAACATTGTCGTAGTACAGTGTAAGCTGACTATGAAAACAAAATGGCAGCTAACTGACACTGTCTGGTTTTGCACAACACTCAGCGCATACTCTAGTATATGTCCTTAATACTTCGGGCTCACTATATATATACATGATGTAACAGTGCATCAGGTATTATATTAATCTTTGGGCTGCTGCCAAATTTCAGATGTCTCGTGCTGGGCAGCTGTCATAATATAAAAATTTACTGCGTAAGCATGCGGCCGAATTTCGAAGTTTCGGTGGTGGACGGCTGCCAAGGTTTGATTTTTCCACGTTAAATTGCCAAATTTGAATTTTTCGCTCTGGGCAGCTGCCAAAATTTAAATTTATCACACTAGACTGCTGCCAAAATTTCATATTCCCACATTGACCACTGCCAAAATTGAATTTTCCGCGGTAGATAACTGTCAAAATTTGAATTTCCAAGCTGGACAATTATTACCAAAATTCAAATTTCCTGCGTTATGCTATTGCCAAAGTTTAATTACACATTGTAAAATACATGACAACATAAAATTACCATATAATAATGTATTATAACTATTTACAACAGTCAGGCGAGACGGCTAACGTTGTCCCACATAGTTTCGCCTAGCTATGGAGACATTATATAGAGCTGTCTGTGATATCAGGACAAAACTGATACTCAACATTGACTGTGAAACTCTCAAATACAGTTATACTTCACTGCGGGACAAACTGGAGTCTGAAACCACTTAAGTCATCTTAAATGCTCCATCATACTGTACTAGGCCTAGCTATAATCCTAAGAGATACGAAGCTGCACCATTTTGTCTTTTGGTGCCCGTACGACCGGGTTTACCAAATTCCTCGGGCAACTTAAGTTAACCTAAGGGAAGGAATGTGTTAGCTTAGCATGCCGCTCGCGGTCTAAAAGGATGTTCGGCATGGCTCCTATAATACCTGGTCGTATCGACGCCCCCTGGGAAAGTCGACCCTAGGCCTGCTCTCATATAAGGCTGACTTTCTTTTCCTTCATTATTCGCGTTAAGTTCTAGATTCTCGGTATTGATTCCCCTGTTATCACGAGCTCGCAATCGAGGCAGTTAGAGCCTGTGTTCGTTTCTACGAATACTGGGGACATTGACATTTGTTGTTCATACTTGTGCCACGTATAATGTCGAATGTTCGAACACTGGTGTGGATAATACTATTGCTCCTGCGTGCGGTTCCAAGTGTCTAAGGTATGAACGAACGCTAGTGGTAATAATATTCAAATTTTAGGTGTGCGTTTGCGTTAATGCAGCGTTCACGTTATAATTTTCCCACTGTTTGGAACCTATGTACCACAGAGAGTGTGAGACACACTATAGCTGTAATAACGGGACGCATCAAATTATCGACTTAGTTGCCGATGTTTCTATATTTATATGGCTGAATGGTTAAAACTAATGAACCTGCAGCTGTCTTAAATTCCCCGTGCAGGATCGAATCTGCCAAAGGGCAAAAGGAAAGAGGAAACAGAAATGAAAGCTAGAACATGGTCGTACATAGTACATAGCCTAACGGGCAACCCAGGATAAATAGTGAAATCGGGCTAAACTCAGCGATCGACTCACGGCAAAGAGAAGTTGGGGTTTTGCACTCACCAGCCATGGGACCAAGATGGCCCATGCGAGGGAGTGAGTTTGAGTTCTCTTTATTGCCAGGTGCAATTTAAATATTATATTTTGAAGACGGGAACACGGCGAGTGTCTCCCGCAAGAAGTGTCGACAAAAGAACCAATGCTGGGGCATGCGGTCGCTTTCTTTTAGCAACGGTTATTTCAGGACATTAGCCATAAAGGGAAGACCATGTAGTTTTGTTACGGTGGACACTCGTAAGTTTGATCGTTTTGATGGTATATTTCAGAGTGCGCCAAGATGACATTTTAATATCAACCTGTCTGTGCGCGGCATTAACAGGGGCGAACGGAATTTTGGTGCGGCTAGGGGCTTTGCCCCATTGGCCGTTTATTGGGTTATTTTGGGCGCAGTGGTATCGCCTAGCATTCTTCGGTCAGTCGTCATGGTGAAGTTCGTAGGGGTTTTGCACTCGCCAGCCATGGGGCCAAGTTGGCCCAAGCGACGAGGTGAGTTTTCTTTATTGTCGGGTGTGATTTAAATATTTTATTTTGAAGACGGGATCACGGTGAGTGTCTCCCGTAAGAAGTACCGACAGCAAAATCCATGCTGGGGCATGCGGTCGCTGTCTTTCAGCAACTGTTGTTTCTGGATGTTAGCACTGACGGAAGACCATGTAGCTTTATTACGATGAGCATTCGTAAGTTTGCTCATTCTAGTGGTATATTTCAGAGTGCACCAAGATGAGATTTTCATATCAAACCGTCCGTACGCGGTATTAACTGGGGCGAACGGAATTTTGGGACGGCTAGGGGTTTTGCCCCATGAGCCGATTATTGTGGTCTTTTGGGAACGGGGGAACCACCTAGTAATTTTCCGGTCAGTCGTCCTGATGGAGTTCGTGCTTAACCGAGATGCCTACCATATTTGCCTAAAACTGGCGCAATGTTCCTGCAAGTTTCATTAATCCGTAAGCACCCAAACGCTATGAAGCCAGAGCCCAACGAACAAACCGAGGCAATCCTTTTCCTTCACCAGCGTTCCTTGCGAACAGCAAACACCTTAATCTCAAGCTTCAATGTCTAGAATTTGTTAAACCTTTTGTATCCCTAAATTTTCCTAACTCATTCGGATAAATGAAATTTTGAGGGCTTCCTAAAGCCCAACGGAGGCTAGTCCTCCGTCACTAATCTGCGTTTCTGTTCAAGCCCAGACACGGCATAAGTGTTGAACAATCCACTACGCTACAAATTTGGAAACCATAATAGCAAACCGTTAACCAAATCCCTATTTCTTCGGCGTACACGTTCAAGAAAATTTTACCGTGGTCGCTCGGGAATATTCGATAACCCTAACTCAAAAACAGCAAGTCATGTAAAATCTGGACGAGAGGCGTCCGGTTGGTGTGCCCTACCTAAGACCACGGGGAATCTGCAGCTCTTCGACTCTGTTACCTACAATTTGTCACCATCCCGTGCAATCGCTCCACATGTCCAAAACGGGACTCGATGTTTTGGAGGTTTGTCCAGGAATCTACTAAATTGCCTATGAACGGCCTGTTACTGTTGCATCCGGGGAAACTAGACCCCCATAATCCGTGATACTACTTACGAACTTTGATTCGGGGCAGCATCTGCTGGCCCCCTTGGCGAGACGGAAGATGTCTGCGCGGGTCCTCCATCGATCAAATCCCATTCCAAACACGTTAACAGAAAACCACGAGAAAGCATGAAACGGAAAACAACTAAAAATTGGAGTCAAGCGTCGGAGCCGGTCAGCAGAGTCGACCGAACTCCGTGCTGCCGAAATCGAACTGATTTCAAGAGTCGACGCGTTGGTCGTCGCCTCAAAGTTCTAGCCCATGTTGTGGGATGGCGATTTTGTCGCCACCCAATCGTCGTTCGTCGTCGTCCGCCCACTTTTGTAGGGTCTTTCGTCGTCGTCCAATTGTGGACACTTCCGGAAGTTCAAATTTGACAGCTACCGTAAGCCGTCGATGTCTTTAGTAAGAGTCGGCTTCAATCGAACTTGCCGACATCAAACTTGAACCCTCGGAGTAGTCGGAGGTCAGCCATCTCGCCATTTCTCATGAAATCCGAGCTTTTAAGCTCAAATTTCCTGCAATTAGTACCGGATGTTCTTTGAAATAAAATCCAACGCCCACGTTCTTAAGACAACATCATGTCCCAAAATGGTTGGATCACCACACAATTCCCCACAATGTCCTCAAAGGTTGCAATCTGTCCCGTCATTTGGATTGTTTAAGCTTTCCTGCCTTAATTAGGTCGGCAAACAACGACATCTCTTTTGTGGTCTCGATGTGCCGCTCGTCGATTCAACTCAATCACGTTGCGGAAGGTGACCCTAGTCGCGAGGACACCTCACAATGTCGAGAAAACCATTTTATATTGTGATTTCTAGCTGATTCCCGCACGTCCCAGGGGTAACCAATGACGAGAATGGATCCATTTCGAGGTTGGAGGTAGAACATGCTCCAAGGGACTCCTAGTGGGATGGGGTCCTACTCTGAGGCCCCAGAAACCCACGGGAGGGCCTTAACCGCACCCCCGTCCGTTCCAATCGTCTGCGTCCAGTCCGTCTATAAAACATACAATTTTAACGTCTCTTAGTACATGGTGTCCTCGTCCGTCCGTTTTTTTCTGTGTCCTTATGTACATATTATATATATACATACACATATACTACAAACATACACACGAGACATAGGGGTGGCACGAGCGACAGAGAGGTCGCTCGAGTACACACACAACACACAGCACAACATCAACAACAACAACAAGCGACCAACGAAGTTGGTTAGAAAAAGAGACAAAAGAAAACAAGCGAAAAAGGACAGCGAGGTCACGGCGAGGGCGAGAATGGATGCGGGCGGGCATTGGGACAGCGGAGACCCGGAGAATTTCAAGGGGCGGGTTCAAGATTCGGCCCCAGGACGAAAAGGGAGTCGATTGATACCAAACACCAGGTTGGTAGGCGTCGAAGCGCGTCGGGACCCACATATGGGTTCCGACGTGCATTAGTACGTAGGGGTTTAACGGGCTCTCCTGCGTTAACGGTTGGGCTAAGAGTCGCCCGCCGGGTATCGTTGGACTCGCCGTGAAACGGCGATTCGAATGGGGGTAATATCGTGGCTCGAACGGCAGGGGTAAAAGTGGTGCGAAAGTCACAACAATTAGAGAGAGTGGCGGCGAAGGTAGGGGCGCTTTCGTCAGCCGTAGCGCGTTAACGGGGCGGCTGGCGGTGACCCGCTGGGTATTTTTGGAGATGTCTCGACGAAACGAACACAATGAGGGGCGGTTCGTCCGTTTTGGAGTAAAGAGGAAAATCTCGGATTATCTGCGCCCACTAGTGGTTGGCAGCAGAAACTGAAGCACCTTTGAGTGACTACCGCGGCGCACATCGTTGGATTTGTACAGTCACGATGAACAAAATGAGGAGTCGCATGCACCAGTTCAGAAGTGGGATGGGACAACGAGGATGTAGGAAGGAGGGGGCTTGCATCACTTGTATGTTATAACGAGGTACTAGCAAGAAGGGGCGGTTTTACCTAAATTTTGCTCGGGGAGGGGTCTTCACGGTTGTGAGGGAAGGCACAGGGGCCTTACACTCATACAGAGTTGGCTAAGAGGCACATATACCCCACATATATAGTATGTTATAAGCATGTGAAAAGTAATAGTACTGTTTCAGTCTTGACAACCCAACTTAGCGTAAATAGCGGTTGTCTTTGTACGTCACGAGCGAGGCTCAGACATTGTCCGGGGCGATTTTGGTGTCCAACAATAGCCAACAAACTGTCTACCGACATGCTCCGGTTATTTCCCGGGTCATGGTACACTAGCCGGTTACGGGCCGTCAAATTAAACCGACATACTTTGAAAGCTCGAAAGCTGTCGTACATGTAAAATTAGCTCGTTTCGACTTGTGATTTCCCGTGACCATTGCTTGGTATACAGCTAAAACTAGGTAAACTAAATATTTTTGATTTATGTCTCAATAAACTTGTTAATTTGAACGTGCAGCTAGGGGCCTCCTATTCCCGGACGGTCCTAACCGTTAAAATTTTAACGTGTAAAGGCTATTGGTTGGGGTTCTGCGTGATTCCCACTTTCTGTCGGTGTGGGGCTTAGTGTCCAGTCTCCTAAATCGGTTGAAACAGCCTAATTTTCACTATCTCGTCCAATATGCTTCGCACAACACTTGTCCCGGTGATCAGACAGGCACTCGACAAGTAAAGATAAAGAGGTAATAATATTATGACATACAGCATCGAATAAAAACAGGTTAGACTATAGCATACAGCATAAAATGATAAAACGAACCCAATTATAGCAAACAGTATAGAATGATAAAACGAACCTGATTATAGCATACGGTATAAAATGATAAAACGAATCCGATTATAGCATACAGTATAAAATGATAAAACGAACCCGATTATAGCATACAGTATAAAATGATAACAACGAACCCGATTATAGCATACGGCATAAAATGATAAAACGAACCCGATTATAGCATACGGTATAAAATGATAAAACGAACCCGATTATAGCATACGGTAAAAAATGATAACCACGAGCCCAATTATAGCAAACGGCATAAAATTATGACAACGAATGATAGAAGGTGACATAATTACGCAGTCAACTTTACCACTGGTTCACGATACCTATTCTACCTATTCTATAGCCTTCCTATTCTACCTGATGAGTTCCTTGGTGTTCCCGAATAATTTTGACATCGAAATCAGTGAAAAGACGCGTAACGGGGCCGGAACGGTCCTGTTACATAGATATCACAGTGTCTATCATACTGTATTGTTTTTAAAAAATTTTTATAAGAGAACATAGCTAGGCTTTTTTGTTTTCTGATGGTGTCAGCCATACTATCCACGTTTTCTTTTCTTGCTGAGGGTGTGGGTGATACCCTTAATGACCTAAGCACGCACACTGTGTGAGGCACTGTCGATATAGATTTTTAGTTATATTCACATAGAGCATTGTTTCATGGACCTTTTCAAAGATATATGTGCAAAAAGAAAATTTGAGATATTTTGAACCCACACGAAAATATTTCGGGACGTTTGGGCCAAAATAGCAACAAATTCGCATCCACCGACGCGCCCGTACGCCCTCTTTTTCCGCCGCGAGGCGCCGCTATACCCTCTCCCACAGGTACTGCCCCCCAATCCCACCCCGCCGTCGCGTCGCACCCACTCCCCCAAAGATGTTCGCACCCGTCCTCGGAACGTCACACCCCCTCCACCAACGCCGTAGCGCCGCACATCGTTCCGAGGCGACTCAAAATCTCACCTTCCTCCCTTGGAGCCGCATCTTCCAGCCTTTCCTCGAGGCGCAATACCCTCCTTACCCTCTTCCTTGCGGCTCCGCACCCTGCCCTTCCCCCTCTTTTTAAGCGCTGCATCCTCCCGCAAGATGGCGACCACTCTCCAAAGGTTCGACTACGACACACCCAAAATTTTAGCAATATTAGAAAAATTTTAGGGCTAAGAAAATGACCATTATGAGGCAACACTGGGGAGCCTGGAAAGTTTTTTGGTTACTCCCTTGGTCTCTCCCCGCCGAGACAAACTAGCCTCGTAAGCCGACTGAGCTGGGGTGCCTATGCATTGTCCGGGGGCATTTGACCCATGGGTCCCCCTGGATCCACCCTTGTCGGTAGCATATATAATTTGGGATCCCCCGGTTTAATGTCCTAGGTTGATTTTTGTCCAATATTTGCTCGGTCACAGAATAATATGCCCATCCACTCGAAAATTTTTGTTACATACAACATGTTGTATGTAACAATGTTATATACGACATGTTGTATGTAACAAAAATTTTCGACAAGATGGGCGCTTTATTCTGTGAACGAGCAATAAAATCAATCCATTACTTGACAAAAAGTTTACCAATATCCAGCTGGAGGGGGCCAATAGCCAGCTGGAGTAGGGAATCAATATCAAACTGGAGGGGCACCAGTATCAAACTGGAGGGGGACACCAATATCAAACTGGATGGGAACCCCAATATCAAACTTGAGGGGCACCAATATCAAACTGGAGAGGCACCGATATCGAACTGGAAGTAGGCAGGATAATAAACTGGAGCGGGACCGATATCAAACTGGAGGGCGGCATTAATATCAAAATATGTTCTATGTTACATACGACAGATCGTATGTAACCCTGTTATTGCTCTTTCACAGAATAATGCGCCCATTTTGTCGAAAATTTTTGTTACATACAACATGTCGTATGTAACAGAATTAGCCGTTGCCAGGATCTGCCGGCATCAAAGAGAAAAAAAGAAATCAAAAATAATAAACAGTTCAGGTATTCATTGACACGCAATTTCTGTGGCATGCACCTTATATTTACGACGTACAAAAGAAAAATAAACGGTTACAATAAAAAATAAAATTCGATGTTAATATATTTACAACAAAACATACTTACAGCCGTTTACAACTTGCTTTTGGCAGGAGCGTCCGCAACGACAACGAATTGCGGCGATCAATAGAATTCCAAGCCCTATAGGCTGGGTGTTTCTAATTCATGCTCAATTTAATTAGTGATTTGAATACTAAAAATTCTATCTGCTACACTTAATCTACCGGATACAACTTTGGCCCAAGTAACTCTGAACGGCTTCCAGATTGCCGCAAGAATATAGAATTTAGCAGCTACCCAAATTGTTGCGATAAGTAAAGCGGAACAAACTCAGAAATTCCAGCAGAATATAAAACATTTCAGTTTCCAAGCTCCTTACATTCCCATAGGAACTTAAAAGTTTTAGTTTCCAAATTTTAAAGGAGATGAAAAAATTGTGAAAGTTCAATTAAATTTAAAAACTGCTAATTTGGGAAGCTAGTAATGTGGAAATTTGGGAAACAGGGAATTCCCTAATTTCAGCGGGAATCTTAAAGTTTAAATATTCTAATTTTCCATGGGAATGGCGGGTGCGTCAACGAATATTTACACCTATATTTCACATGAATATTTATTGGGTTAATATTATTTGATTGACATTAATATTCTTTAACTATTTTTTGTTTTTATTACAGCCATCAGGTTTATGACATAATATTTTATGACATTGTTTTCGGGTTTTGTGTGACTGTCTGTCCATGATCCATTTTTATCGTTATTTACTTGGAAACGGTATATCATCAGTCTTCCTAAGCACACTTGGGTTGGAATGTTTTAAAATACAACTATTAGAATAAAGTAGAAATAAGGAAAATATTTAATCTCAAACGTTGTCGTCGAATCGCCCTGCAAAAGTACCGACAGACCTGCGATGTGATATTAGTGGTTAATTTCATGACACCATTCGGCGCTATTGATTATTAGACAAGTAAAGCTGTTAAATATTGCATTTAAGACAATACATTGTCTCCCTAATTAAATAAAACTAAAACGGTTGCACGTAAAACCTCTTACTTTAGCAGGGGCTGAGGAGCGTAATTGAACGTGAGGGGGCTGGTTTGGTAACATGCGCGTACCTTACACCTAACTTAGTTTAACATCTAGACAGAGTGATATTATCAAAATTACGGCAAAGGTACAAACAGTTCAATTCTTCATCATACCCATCGCTCAGATTTTACTTTACGCCAAAGTCTTTGTCACTGAATGTCCCGAACACGCGTTTTCGATTGTCATTAAGCTGAACAAAATCGTTGGCAACATCGGCCAAATTAAGCCCGTCGGTTCGCTCCTTGTGAATGTTTAATACGGCCAGACTATTGAAGCGCTTTTGCGTCATTGTGGTTCGTAGCCATGTTTTGATGCGCCTCATAGCAGAAAATGATCGTTCGCCAATAGCATCCGTTGCAGGATTCACAAGAATTAGGGTGACGAGTTTCGTAATTTCGCTGAAGAGCCCCTTCGTGTGCGAATCCCATTTCTTCATCTTCTGGTAAATGTCGTCAAAGCATGTCACAGCTTGATCCTTCATCTGCTGCCGGAAAACGGGGCACTGAGCAGCTAAACTGTTAAAGTTAATGTCACAGCTGTAATCTGTCTTTAAGGTTTCCGTATCCATTAAGTAGTCAGTACCATTGGCCACGTTTAGCAGAAGCCTTTCCATCGCTTTATACGTCTGGAACCCGGGTTGGTCAAATCTCTGCTGGATGCCCACAATGATATCATCAATAGATTTAAAGTAGATTTGTCTGTAGTAGTCTTCAATTGAAAGGGGATGATACGCTTTGGCCGTCCCGTCATTGATTCTCTTAGGAGGAACACGTTTTCGTGGCAACTTTGGATCGGTAATCTTGCATTCTAAGGAACGACGCCGCTTCTGGACAAGTGCAAAAAACGCATCGAAATCTTTGTCAGTTCGCATTGCCATTATACTTTCCTTAGTCAAGCCAGCCAAATGTTCTCCATGGGCAGCAGACATTTTGGACTTCTGTAATGTTTTTGATAGATTATCAGTGATTGAAAACAAACGCTGCCCGAGATTGAGCCCAAAAAAATACCCAAAATCTCCCATCTGAGATTGCACACCAATTATTCTTGCACGGACCTCTGTGTCTAATTTCTCTGCCAAACATTCTTCCCACTGTGTCATTAGTGCATCGTAATTTTCTATGATCCGCAGGAAACTGTCACCCCGGACAGTCCATCGTGTAGGGCAAAGAACCTTGAGACCGGGTGCTTCAGTGTTCATGTCACCCTTTATTCGGTCCAGAAAAGCCTGGCGTTTTGGCGAGAACTTTACCAGTTTACAGATTTCTTTCGTAGTATCTAAGGTGTCGCTCAGCAGCTGAGATGCTGACTTTTTGGACATATCATGAACTGCCAGGCTCAGAGCGTGGCCGTGGCAATGAGTCAGATGGGCTGTTGGTGCGTCACGTTTAATTCGGATTGCAACGCCGCTCTTCGCCCCAGCCATATTACTCGCGCCGTCGTAGCATTAACCTCGACAACTCTGCAAAGGAATATCAATCCGAATCAATGCATCCCTGATGACATTAGTAATGGTGTCAGCCGACGTGTCAGGTAGCTCATAAAATCCAATGAAGTCTTCGTTAGGGCTTAGGTCACTGTCAATCCATCGCAAACATACCGTAAGTTGCTCTTTATTCGCTGTATCAGTGCACTCATCAGCCAACAGCGAGTAAAATGTCACGCCCTTAATGCACTTGCAGATCTCCCGGAGAACATGCGATGCCATGATTTGGATTATCTCATTCTGGATGTCATGTGATGTGTATTTGTCAGACTTGCGACTTAGCCACGGTTCGATCGAATTGTCGTCTGTTGCCCGCAAATGCAAAAGCTGCACGAAGTTTGACTCGAATTGATCTGTACCCAGGAATGGTATTCCTTGCCGGCCCAAAAACCGCAGATTTTGTAATATTTTTGCGAAAACGTGACGGTTACAGCTGCGTTGATGAGCAAGTTGGGAGCTGACCATATCGCCAATGTCACTACATGTTTTCGGTAACTCAATGAGCTTTTCCACTGCTGTTTTGTGACAATTGCTTTCTTGGTGCTCCTGGAACTTCACAAGCGCCTTTTTCCAATTGGAAAACCGTTTTGTGATAAATGTTTCGCCAATACTGGGGACTGCCATAAGTAGCTTCTTTTTGCTGGCACTCGCGCAAATGTGACATAAAACTGAATCTATGCCCAAAAAATAATGCAGCCATTTAAAGTCGTTGAACCATTTTTCCTGAAACGCCCGATTCTGCTTTCCCAACTGTCTTTTGGGAAAATTACAACCTCTAGGCTGATACGGCTCGTCTGGAAGAGGTAAATCCTGATGTTGGGGTACATCTGGCGGTATACATGCTGTTTCTGCAGGAACTTTCTCCAGTGCTGAGTAACTAGTGAGTAAAGATGTAGAAGGACTATGATCCACGTCTGCCACACCGACGGGTTGATTTTCTGGGACTGCCGCAGTTGACGCCTGTTCCCTATAAAGGAAAGAGTATACTAAAGGAGTATCTTTAATGAAATGAAAATTTTCGCATTTTAAAAAGGGCAGGGGTCAATTGCCATTGGGTTAGCACTGGTTTGCAATGGTGACGCACATTAAAATCAGTTTGACGCAGATTAAAAACGCCTGACGCACTTTGAATGCAGGCTCTAAATGTGCGTCAGTTCGAGGTTTTTTTGGTTTGAAAGAAACCAGAGCGGCCATGTCTGAACAAATTTCGATGAAAATTAACATGCGACCAGAAAAATGATACGGCTATAAGCGTAAAAAATTTTGTGCAGATCGGTCCAGTGGATAGTCAGCACTCGTGGTTCCAGAAAGATGATATATTTTTATCAAAAATGCTTGCAAATTTCTGTCGCACATTTGGTGCCTTTACTATACAAGCCTAAATCGCACTCTGTCTGCACATGAGATTAAACATTTGTGCTGCAGCTGGGATTTAACTTAAAGCAATATGTCATAAGTGTTATCTAGTTAATCGTAGGAAGTTCCCCACGAAACCGAGACTTCGAGAAGTACTAAGTAATTTCAAAAGTATTTAATATCGACCAGGCAGTTTATTTTGGAGACCCTACTGCATGCGGCATAAAAACGCACCCAGCGAAAATCCTGTTTTCATACAAAAACTTTACATTGAAGCTTGTAAAACCGTCGTCTGCGATTCCGAACTTGTCTTACTATGAAGATAACTGCTTATGATTACCCAACACTTACCCCTTGGTTTTCTTGGAGGAACCTATGAATTCAGAGAGATTACATTGTCGTTTCTTCATTTCCAAAATCGAAACAGCTTTATAAAATCGAAAACGAAGTCAGGCTAGCCACGTATTAGTTAAGAACACATATATATATAATAATTAATGTCCTGAAATAGTCACATCACAACAGTAGGTAGCTGCTGAGACACAGCTTATAGTTGAAGCTGCATCTCAGCAACCCAACTAATGTTACATTTAAATTCATTCTTGCGTTGTCGCGCAAAAACTGGGGGGGCTATAGCCCCCCTAGCCCCCCCGGCTCCGCGGTCCTTGTTTAGTGAATAAGCGACCATCTATCTATACAGCATACTGATTTACCACAAACGAAGTTTTCCTTCAAGTATTGAATTAGCGACTCCCTTTAGCCAGCACCAGATGACTCCGCTGAAACTCCTGTTATATGCCAAATCAACGTCTCTGAGCTAGATTTTGCTCATTATTTCAAGGAACAAGAGTGCTATACTGTGAGACGATACCCGTTTTTGAATTCTGAATTCCGTTTTGGCTATTTTGCTACTTTTAAAATAACCGTTATTAAAAATATATTAACAAAGTTTTTAACTCCTAAGACGACCTACTCGCACTACCGTCAATGATCAACCTGATATGTATTGACCAACATGGTTAGGAACAAGACAAGCTGCTGCAGACAAATTGCATTTAGCTATAATTAACTTTCATTCGTATAACTTGCTGAACGTGTAAACGGCCGTGCCGCATTTCTTTTAAGGCAAAACAGTGCCAGACATGAACCAAATATTCGGTTAGGAAATTTCCTTTCCAACAACACAGCTTATATTTGTTTACAGTCTTTCTTAATTGTGTTTGAAAGTCAACTCGACTACTAGACTACTAGAGAACTCGACAACTACATATCGTATAATTCGCTCTCTTGATCTGTCTCTGCATGGCTCTAAACAGTCTCTGTTTGGCTTGCAGTATATTTCATATACCGCAATATGCTACTGCCCCGTTCATTACATACATAAGTACATAAATCTATACAATTGTTTGTTGTACCACAAGGGTTTAGAAACTGTTTACTCGGTTTATATTTATTATACATACATTCTCATAGATGAGAGGAATTATTTCCCCAAACGCCTCTGACGCCTCCGCTGCCGAAGCGCCAATCCCCTAGTGGCAGATACCTTCTTGAAGCTCCACTCTCCCCGCCCTTTGCTGCACCGACGTCCGGCACATTTTAACAAAAATTAGCAACAATGTGGGTAAATTTACTAACATAGGAGAAATTGCCAAAATTAGGTTTAATTTTGAGTCCCAATACATTTCGGAAATTTATTCGCCTGGCCCGCTCCCTACACCTCCTGCCTGGTCCTCTCTTCTGGGCGGAGGCCAAAGGCCAACTACATTCCCCTCCCCCGAAAAATAGATACGCTCTTCGGACTTCCTCCCAGTAACGGTATTACAATGAAATAAATATTGCAATTGTCTCATACATGTACATGTACATTAAACATAGACGGAGTTACCTACGTTAGGGTCGGATCTCCCTCAATTCATATTACTGTGAGTTATTGGCAAACATCAAAGCTTTAACAAAAAATGGGTAAAATGTAATAATAATTCAGCGAAATCTTTGCAACATTGGGAAAAATTATCAGTTCCTGAGCTCAATAAAATAAATTTGCGACGCTTACCTTTATTATTGGGAACAGTAGTTGCTTTGTAGTTGCAAGATGGCCACGCAAGGTTTCTTTGGAGAAATTATTTGTTTAATTGTTCCAGGCACAGTTGTATTTATAGATTGGTTCAACTGTGCACTTGATTAAACTTGACAGCCCAATGTTCATGTTTGCGTTGACCACACCTAGCCAACACTCACCACTATTTGAACTACTTCCAAACATTCATATATTTCGCTTTGTGAAAAGCTTGTTTTATTTTAGCCCCCCTAATGTATATTTTTATTAGGTGCTCTGTTAACGTTCAGTTTTATTATTGAATTGCTAAGATATGTTTGAAATTCACAATTTGTTAAATATTGCATTTAAGACAATACATTGTCTCCAAATTAAATAGAACTAAAACGGTTGCACGTAAACCTCTTACTTTAGTGAATAAGCGACCATCTATCTATACAGCATACTGATTTGCCACAAACGAAGTTTTCCTTCAAGTATTGAATTAGCGACTCCCTTTAGCCAGCACCAGATGACTCCGCTGAAACTCCTGTTATATGCCAAATCAACGTCTCTGAGCTAGATTTTGCTCATTATTTCAAGGAACAAGAGTGCTATACTGTGAGACGATACCCGTTTTTGAATTCTGAATTCCGTTTTGGCTATTTTGCTACTTTGAAAATAACCGTTATTAAAAATATATTAATAAAGTTTTTAACTCCTAAGACGACCTACTCGCACTACCGTCAATGATCAACCTGATATGTATTGACCAACATGGTTAGGAACAAGACAAGCTGCTGCAGACAAATTGCATTTAGCTATAATTAACTTTCATTCGTATAACTTGTTGAACGTGTAAACGGCCGTGCCGCATTTCTTTTAAGGCAAAACAATGCCAGACATGAACCAAATATTCGGTTAGGAAATTTCCTTTCCAACAACATAGCTTATATTTGTTTACAGTCTTTCTTAATTATGTTTGAAAGTCAACTCGACTACTAGACTACTAGAGAACTCGACAACTACATATCGTATAATTCGCTCTCTTGATCTGTCTCTGCATGGCTCTAAACAGTCTCTGTTTGGCTTGCAGTATATTTAACGGTATTACAATGAAATAAATATTGCAATTGTCTCATACATGTACATGTACATTAAACATAGACGGAGTTACCTACGTTAGGGTCGGATCTCCCTCAAGCCATATTATTGTGAGTTATTGGCAAACATCAAAGCTTTAACAAAAAATGGGTAAAATGTAATAATAATTGAGCGAAATCTTTGCAACATTGGGAAAAATTATCAGTTCCTGAGCTCAATAAAATAAATTTGCGACGCTTACCTTTATTATTGGGAACAGTAGTTGCTTTGTAGTTGCAAGATGGCCACGCAAGGTTTCTTTGGAGAAATTATTTGTTTAATTGTTCCAGGCACAGTTGTATTTATAGATTGGTTCAACTGTGCACTTGATTAAACTTGACAGCCCAATGTTCATGTTTACGTTGACCACACCTAGCCAACACTCACCACTATTTGAACTGCTTCCAAACATTCATATATTTCGCTTTGTGAAAAGCTTGTTTTATTTTAGCTCCCCTAATGTATATTTTTATTAGGTGCTCTGTTAACGTTCAGTTTTATTATTGAATTGCTAAGATATGTTTGAAATTCACAATTTGGAGTGATATGAATTTTGAGGTTAATCTGAAATAGTGTTGTTAAGTTTTAATATATCGTAAGTTCTTTCCAATAATATACAAGCCTTTGTGTTACGATTACAGTAAAATTTTACAAATCCAAAAATGATGCGATATAGCTATCATGTTTTCTTACTACCAGCCCAGTCATAATGTTTAAACAGCCTGACATATGACATTTAATTAAGGAAAACCTATATTACTTAAGGGACGTGAATAAGCAGGTATATACAAAGTTCAGCGTGCAACCTATGATACTCGACCTATGTACCACGTACAATTTCGAAAACTGGAGGTAATTTAAAATTCAACAATGTAACAACATTTGTATCAAATTGCTGAAATGTGTACGAGACAGCACTAATGTGGACGGTCGGCACAGTAATTTCAATTAACTTATAAACGTCAACTTTATTTCAGGTCCATTTTGTACTTCCGCAGAAGTGCAGTTAAATAGATACCTTTAGAAAATCTTAAATTAGCATTAAAATGTATATAATTTGCGCGATTTTGACAGTTAAACACTTAGTTTTGACACCACAATAATATTCTTTTAAAGCTGTCCAAGTCGAAGATAGCACCAAATCTAAAATTAGAATAAAATTGTGTCATTTGTGTTTAAAGTATACTGATAAGAATTGAAATCGTTGTAATAAAACTATTGTCATCAAAATTTTAATCCGCACTCGACAATTGAAATTGTGATGAAGTCAAATTTCGGATGGTTACGTGCTTAATATAATCTTTGCGAAATTTGTCTCGCGTTAAAAACATCGTATATGCCTACATCACTTTGCGAAATTCACTTACAAATATGAGTTAAACTGTTCCGACCATACACCATAAAACAAACGCCTGTGGTCGGGCCATAAAGTTTTGTCCATATCGGTCCATCCATTGATTTAAACATGATAGTAGCAAATTACGAGGAAATATGGTAGTTTCGAATTTGAGCGAATACAAATACATTTCGCCAAATATATGTTGAACTTGACGAAATATGTCAGTTTGAAACCCACTTTAGTAAGTGATATAATAATCGTCAACTCTCCTATGCATTATATTTCATGGAAGTCTTTACAAAGCACAACGCACTAAATGTAAATAGATTTAAAAGCGCCGAACTTTGTGCAGCATCTCAGCTGACGAAGTGCCTGAAATTATTCGATAAATTAGAGCGAAGCGGTGAAAGATTTATATTTTAATAAAAAATATTTCCTGTGAGTTCAAATTTATAGACCACGATTGTCGTTTGCCCAACAACCATCTGCTAGGAAGTGCATAATAAATTTGCCCTCTATCGCCTCTCTTTTCTACCCTCAGAACATCTGCTACTTACGATTTATCATATTGTACGCTGACCCATAGTAACACATTATACCGCCAATGCGAGTCATGCTGCTATATCAGATTTCACCCAAATTAATATCGCTCTTGTCGTTAATGCAACAGTAACCTGCATTGAAATGTATAAAAATAAGTCACCGAGACCTTTCTGATCTATCTAGAACTTCTGCGTATGGCTTGACCTTTTACAGTTTCAGTTAAAATGCTATCTATGTGGGCCATTTTGCCATCTTACTTTGAACCTGTTTTATTTTATGTATTGATTGAGATCTTTTCAATAATACGTCATCCACCTTACAGCAGTGCTGTTATTCGTGTGTATTATTTGAGATCTCTACAATAATACATGAGCCACCTTACATCGGTATTTCAATTCGTTTGTATTAATTGAATTGAAATCTCTGCACTAATACCTGAGCAACTTTACAGTAATATTGCAATTCGTGCGACCTTTTATCACATAAAATATGACCAGATTTCGCGTTTGACACTGATAGACACAATCAATAGTTCATCGCAAACCCCTGAGAAAACGTGTGATACTCATATTACACTACATTATAAATGTTGAGTGATGACGCAGTCATGATCATGATGCGTCATTTTTGTATCATTACGGTATATAAATTTTCAATTTCATCTTGTCCATCAACTTTTTGTTGTTTATATCTCGCACCGTAACTTTATTACTGCCTTCCCAACGTTTTTCCATCCTGCAGTGTTTGTTCCAAATTTGAACAAAATAAAGATTTTTATATTATTTGTTTAAACTTGAAACTACTAAAGTTGAGAACGGGAACGGGTGGGGGAACAGGAAAAAGCTTGAATAGATGACAGGCCGAAAGTGGAAAACATGTCCCTCCAGGTTGGACAGTTAGTGCAAAAAGCATTTCATCAAAGGTTCACCATGAACTGCTGATCATGATCAAATGCTTAACAGAGACCTTGCGAATTTACTTTTCTATGACAGGGTCCTAAGGCATGAGTAGTCGTAGCACTAGTACTAACAAAATAAACCGCCACACTCACCGCAATTTTGGTCACCGCCATTTTGCATCTCAAGACTCCACAGGTCTCTTTCAAGATCCAGCCCGTCCCATCCAAGCATAATCTCTCTGTGATCTATATCATAATGTCTCATCAAGTATAATCAGTGTCATCAAGTTATTTGCATTGATTTTTCCAAAGTTTCGCACGTAGTGCTTTGGGAAACCCGAGACCTCATGATACTATAAGTAATTTGCCAAAGCAGCTAACGCTTTACCGACTTTGTTTTTGCACATCTAACTGCAACGATGTCACAATTTTCGGATATTATCATTGACCTTTGTGTAGCTGTGTATCCCAGCTGTAGGGTAGTGGCAATGACAGCGCAGTGATATGTCTTTGTAATTAGCGAGCAATCATTATATGTGAAAAACTTATCAAATCTCATTTAATAAAGCCGGCTCACAAAAGTGTCTCCGTCCTTGCCGTCGATATGTCTAAAACCACCAACGTAGATATGTTCTGTCCCGAGTTAATTTGTAGATAATTGCTAATAGAGCGGTGACTGACTGAGAATAGGCTCCTGACTCGGCCGCAACCAGAAATTTCCGCGCGAAGGGCATGGGCTTGCTTGGTGGGTCACAGCTTAATCACACCTAGATGCCTTCCTGGCTTTTAATCAGATAATTATGGCGCTTATTCAAATAATTTGCCTTACACGCAAACGATAGCTATTTGCTGGACCAAATATACTACGGTGACAGAAACAGAGAAAGCGTAATAAGCAGCATTATCTCAAATAGCGGTGAACTATGCAAAAATATGTTTTGTCTCTCTACTTTATCACAAATAACTCATCACTGATTGTCAGCATGGTTCAGAAGTGAGGACCGTATATCTTCCATCAAATGCGGTATATTTCGAACCGATTTTAGCCTGCGAACAACTGAGTAGGAACCTTAAAATTTAAATGGTGTGGGTGAACACTTTCAGTGCCTTAGATAGCAGAAGCAGTTGACTTCATTAAAATTATGTACTGCATCATAACGGTAATTACTAACCAATAATAGGTAACTAAGTATGGTACCCTTGTGATTAAGATATTTAGGCGTAAACGTGCTGCTTTAATTTATAACACACGGTCAAATTTTGTTGTAACCACTCCGGCAATTAACAATAGTAATTTTGCAAAGCTAACTACAGTAAATTTTGTATTATTTTAATTATATATACCAGCTTTATCCCTGGAACATATATCACAAAATTCGAGCTTTAGATTGTCAACAAACATGGAAAACATGTAAGAAACAAAAATAGCGTGAAAACTTTAATTACATTGTAAACGTTGAACATGAACTATCAATCAACAGCCTGCCAATCATCATTAATCTTAGCCACTAAATATGAGCTGCACACAAACAAATGTAAATGCTGTTTGTAGCTACCAACAAGTAAAGGAGTTATTTCTGAATCGTGACAGTCACGACAGAGTTTGGTAAGTTTACTTTTTGTGCTTTTTTCAATAAATTTTGATAATATGTTGAAACTATATAATTTTACAAAAGCTGCGTAACTTGTGCAGAGATTGCTGATGCATGTTAGTATGTAGGACCTTGTGCGTTGCTACACGTCCAACAATGTCTACGGAACATCAGCATCATCGTGCAATATTATTTCGGTAACTGCAATAGACCTATTGTGATTCACTAGGGCTGGGTTACAATGCTTCGGCTTCCGAGGTTGTGAAATTTGAGCAAATATATTTTCTGTATACATGCTCATAGTGAGGGAAATTGCGATTATCGTCGCTGATCTTGGACGCCTCTTCGGGATCTCGCCGATCCATCTTGGGTGTAACCGGACCCCCTAAAGCTCTGCACGACTTACTCAACACAACCCCACTCTTGTGTCTAAGAGTGCGGAGAATTTTAATAAAAATAGGCTAGAATTTCGGGAAATGAGCAAAAAATAGGGTAAATCTTGTTACAACAAATGTTCATGTGATTACATTAACGTATCAACAGCTGTGTATATATTCATACATGATCAAGAGTGGTAGCCCGTGCCTAGGCGTCGGTCGGCCATACGCCAGGAAGCTACACCACCTTCGGCGCCGGCGGGCGGCTATATCTGTGCCTGCGTTTCCGTTTCCGCCAGGGGGGTCCGGCGATCTGATGAGTCAGAGCTTCGAGCCTGGTAGGTGGTCCGATGCTACAAAGGAAGGAAAAGTAACGTCCTATTAGCATGTATGCATTTATTACATATGCTGCGTGTATACCATGATTATGTATTTCAATACCTTTCTTTTTACTTAACTCTCATAAGACGTTACGCTTTTATGAAACGTGACGATATCGCCACGCATGATCGTACAAACTAGAATAATGTGGTGATAAGCATTGTTTAGAACCGATAAAGTGGAATTTGCTGTCGTTTTCTGGGATCCCGATGTTTTCCTCGGTATTTTATTATCAAAATTCACATTGGAGCAGCAACCAAGGGCATACCATTCACATATTCGGGCAGGTTGTTCCAAACGTTAATATTGCGAGCCGGAAAAGAATGGCTTAGTGAATTTGTTCTACACTTTGGCTTACGCAATTTAAATAGGTTACTCGCGTGTTTTTGCAGTTGAAAACATGAAATAGCTCATGGTCCGATTTTCCAACGAGTTCGTGAACGTATTTCAACATCGTAGCTAGATCAACTTTGAGCCACCTCAGTTCAAGTGGTTTAATGTTCAGCTGGTTCAAGCCATTTGTGTAGTCAGTAGCATCTTTTTACGCGCGGCTAAATATACGGCGCGTGTAGTAACGTTGGACTCAAGTCAATGTCAGACAGATAAACAGGTGACCACACACAGCTTGCATACTCAAGAATGGCTTTGACATAGCAGTTATATGCACGAAGTAAAATATTAATATCATTACTTAAAAAGCAGTGTAATAAAATATTACACATTTTTAATGCCTTTTTTGTAAGTGAGTCTGCAATGAGTGGTAAATTTTAGATCTTTGGAGACAATTACTCCCAAGGTTTTGTACCATGGGTCAGCGGGTACAACATCCCCACACACAGTGTAGAAATGATTTGGATTCCTTGATCCAATGTGTAACAATTGGCATTTCGGCGGCGCAGAGATGGTCATCTGCCATTTCTTAGCCCAATTCTCAACATAATTTAAGGCGCTCTGCGTTTCTGGCACAGCTGATTTATAATTATGGCGAGGAATACAACAGTAAAGTTTAACATCATCAGCAAAAACTTCAAAACATACAGCATCAGATTTATACGAAGAGATATCATTAATGTACAAAAAAACAAGATTAGACCTAAGACATTACCCTGAGGTACGCCAGATCTAGCTGTGCATGGTTCGGACAGGCTATAGTTCACTTTAACACGAAATGTTTGGTTGGACACAAAACATTTAATCCACTTTAGCAAATGTCCCGTTATACCGTATAGCTGGATTTTGTAAAACAGTTTAGAGTGCGAAACAGTATCGAATGCTTTCGCGAAATCGATATACACAACATAAACTGTGTTGCCGGCATCGATCGCTGTCCACCAGTTTGCGTAGCGCTCAAGTAGTTGCGCGTATGTGGATCGAGTTGCGAGAAAGCCATGTTGTTCCGTGGAAATGATATCGTTTTTTTCTGATATGTTCAACGAGATGCGAGTTAATAATCCTTTCCGTGAGTTTACAGCAGTTGGACGCAAGCGAGATAGGTCTGTAGTTTAGAGGATCGCTTGAGTCGCCTTTCTTATACACACCAATAACAGTTGAGCAAAGACACATCTCCGGTAATATACCATTAGCAAAAGATTGTTCAAAGGTGTGCACAAGTGGGTATGACATTGAGTCTCTAAGCTGTTTGAGAAAATATTGCGTAAAACCGTCAGGTGAATAACTGCGTTTGTTTGTAAGGTTACTAAGATGATAATGAACGGACTGAGTAGTAAAAGAGAACCATGATAATTTGAATTTACAACATAGACGTTTAAGAACTGGTATGGTACCATCATCATTAATAAAAACATTGTTAAAGGCATCAAAAAGAATGTTGCTTCCGTCTATGTCGTTACTAACTAAATTTCCAGCTTTGTCATTAAGACCACTTATCCCTGATTTAGCGAAGCAGCGATTCCTTACGTATTTGAAAAGTTTGTTTTTATTACCATTAGATAACACTAGGTTCCTGCGGTAGGCGGCAAGAACTTTCGATAGGTTTGCGCTAGCTTTTTTGTAATGATCCGAGTTTTCAGTTTGTTGCCAAATCTTTCGTTTTTCGTTTATTAAACGCTTAATGTAAGGGGGTTATTAAACTTTACTAGTTAGGTTTCTGTTCATAATTTTTATTTTAGGAACGAAGAGTTAACAAGCATACAATAACATATTTTAGAAAGCAACCCATTTTTCATTTATAGAAAATACAGAATTTAAAAGTAGGTTCTAGTTTACATTGAAAAGAAAATTATTTAAAGAATTATAGTCCGGATTCTAAAGTCAAATTAAGTGGGCTTTTGCCTTGTATTACACTGACGTAAACCACATAACATACGAAATTTAATAGACATGTGGTCTGAATTTGCAAATGGTTCGTCGAGCACCACCTTTTGAATAACAAATGGGGACGTGGTTAATACTAAGTCTAACAAAGTTTGTTCCCTGGTAGGGATATTAACAAGCTGCTGGAGCCCATTCTCAACAGTGCTGTAAAATAGCATAGCACCATCAGTTGGGTGTGGTGCATAATTTCCCGACCAGGCAATGTCAGAGTGATTAAAATCACCGACAAAGACAACTGGCCATGCAATCCTTTTAATATGCTCAATATATTCTGCAATTAAAGCCGTGTGTTCCACGCTGCAGTTAGGTGGCCTGTACATTCACACAAACCTGGTCTTACGGCCCAGGTGAAAATCGATGCCTATGGCTTCGACTTCATTGAATTTTTTGGCATTTGCGAAATAGTGCAGTAATTAATACTCCGTCACCTCGAGAATTACCCTGTCTCTCCTGCGGACGTGATAATTGTTATTTTTCAACAGCGCGTTTCGTACCTCATCGTGTAACCAAGTTTCACAGACTGCTATAATAGAGTAAGTTACTGGTGAGAGGAGACATTCTAGGCCGTGTAGTTTATTACATATAATTCGAGCATTGAAAAAATTGTCCAAAGCCATTACAGTGTTTGCACCTGTGTCTACCCCCTCTGGCTAGTTTGCCTGCACCGAGATTTTACCGTCGTTGTTAATGAAATTATTCTCAACATTGGTAAGCTTACCACCAATTAAGCGTCTGTTTTCGGTGCGACAGCCCTTCAAAACAAGTTTTTCGCTTACCACCACATAACGGTCGATATAGACACATAACATGTGTCAAGTGTTTTGAGCTGGTCGAGTCGCGAAGCCAGAGCTTTTGAATATAAACGGTATTAAGCTTGAAATAAAGCAATTGTTGTGGTAATGATTAGAATCAGTCAATATGAGCAACAATTGTAACATGTTCAGTAGTAATACAAATGTTAAGCGTTACAAAATGCGTATCACTGTTTGTGGCACATGTTACGATGAGTGTAGTATAGGCATGTTTCATCGTTACAGGTTTAGCAATAACAGATCGTTTTATGTTGCAACTAAATATTGAAATTGTAACATTAATCGTGAGCCTCGTTATAAAACATCGTGCAATAGACAGTGAGAGTAGCACACGTTCGGTATGAACAATTATGCCAAGTGGCGTAAATCGTTCAAGAATAATCAAGACGATAGAGATTACAATGTGCAGTGAGTGCACACATTTATCTGTGAACGCTACAATAAAGAGCAGCAGTGGTCCGAGGAGGTAATATAACTCTACCCTTCAATAGGGCACAACAATTTCCCCTAAAGAAGGGAGAGGTGCCCCATCAAATAACAAATTATCCCTGAGGCGCAGGGCTACCTCCGGGCATACACCAGTACCCCTCCAATAGCACATTATTCCTGGGGCACAACATTTCCCCCTCAATAGGGGCACAACACATTCCCCTCCACGGCCGGGCCGATGGAGGGTGACGGCAAAAACTCTGTTTTACGTCTACTATTATTAGTTTGTAAACAAAAACATGTTTAGGTGTGGTTTTTTATTTATCAAGTATTTCAACATGATGAAAGATGACGTTGAACTATATTGCCCCACACTGCTTAATTTCTAAGTTTTCTTAACAAGGATGCAATATAAATACATTTTGCATAGTGTTTTATGAAAGTCGTGTTGCCATTAATGTACAATGCGAACAGCTAAACATTTTAGGCTAGATATATGTTATCCTTCCAATCATTATCAATTACCTGTGAGCTTCTATGCCACAAAAGTAAACAGATTTTCTTTCCAAAGCTAGAGGTATGTACATCTGAAACGTAAATGTCAGTACTTTTGCCTTATAGCGGTACAACATATCCTTAGATGCGTTTTAGTAACATTTTGCTCCGCTCTAGTCATTCTGGCATACTGTTGCTCAAAAATTAAATTTTTAGAAGTGCGAGCTTATTGTTTGTTTTCATGGCTGCTATATATACATCATTAGCAGTATATAAAAGGCACTTGCTGCATGGAAGAGAACTATGTTATTTAGTGACTATTTTTAACGTCATTAGTGAATTTTTCAATATTTCTCATGGTGTTTAATAGGTCATAGCTTTATCAAGGGAAAATCAAAGAGCAATAGTTCCTCGATATTTGAAAACAGCTCCAAATTTTTCTACAAAAGCAGATATTCAGCTTAATTTGAGAAATGTTTTGCTCCTACATATTTTGTTAAAGTAATGGATTTTTATATCAGTAATTCGTATCAGTTTGACAAAATAGTATAGATGTTTACGATACAATGAAATGTGGGAATTGATTTTAATATTGAGTTTTTGAAAACAATCCATCTGGTATAGAAAAAATAATTTCATAAAAATAAAACACACTCTGGAGAAAGTGTAGGTTGAAACATATTTCGTTCTTGTTATATTGTGAGGACAATTTGTTCCACAAACTTCTTTTAAGACATAAAGATCGTATTTTCAATACATTCATGGTGTAGGTTAGCGCTATGTATTATGCATGTGGAATAACATACAACAAATATATAGTGGGTTTTGAAAACAAACTTTGTGTTTGAGAAATTTTCTGTATGCCAAGAACCAATGATAATATTTATGTATTACATTTAATAGGTAACTTGCGGAATATATATACTAAACCTAGATCTTGAGCTGTTCGCAACGTTATGTCTTTTAAATAATGCTTTTAAATGACTTTATGTCAAAACAGATAGAAATCAATGCTTCACTGCGCAGCTAACTCAAGCTACGATCTGGGTGCAGTAACCCTGAGGGACGGTAAGCTATGACGTTAGGAAAAAGAACAGATTACAGCGGGGTTCGGGGTGCGGATAGCCACCGACTTAATCCTGGGTTTAGGTCTAGCTTAGTATATCCATAACGGCATGGCCTGCATTTAGTTGCGCGCCTCAGGCAGGGATGATTGCGCCAAAGGTAGATTAGAGTTACTGCCACAAGTATCTAAGGCCCTTTATAACTGTAAAAACGACCAAAGAGTAATTCTAGTTCGTTTCTAACACTTTCAAAATCGACCTGTTAGCTTTAGCAAGCCAGTGAGGTCTACGTTTTCCACACTTGAATTTCTCCTATTATGGATTCAAGATTAATTTACATGTTATTTTATAAAGTGTTGAGGAACACCGGCAAGTGTTTCTGCGTAGATCACCTGATACAGCATATTTTTAAAAATAATGAGAAATAAAACACTGCATTAGCTACACATGGCGAAGCAGAGATTCAGATGAAGCTAGCCCCCGTATAGACTCGGACCACCACGAAGACTTAGTTAAACCCCCGATGATACCATACCATCCGACCTCCCCTTCTCCGGTGCAGCTCAACCTCCAACACCTCGCGCGTCGAAAGCACGCAGAACATTTGTTTGAACATTAACAAACATAAGACAAAAATCGGCATAAATGGGTCGTCAAAGGGGTTCGTCCAAATTTTTCAGCACCCCTTGGAAGGCCCCAGAGGGCTTCTGCCTCTGTAAGACGACCATCTCCCTCCGATCTCGGCTGCCCTCCCAAGATCTCAAAGCGTCGGCATGTATGACTTTAGCGAAAAATAACTGGAAATTTGATAATGAAAAACTCTTTTACCTGTTTAAACTTTGTATGTCAGTGACATCACTCAGAACAAATCACTAATCATAACTATAATCTACGCACTAATCATTATGACGTATGTTTATATTTCGATAATTAATTTTTCTAATAACGCTTGATTACTAACACAAACACACACAATAAATCCATTTGTCGTCCCAGGTATTAGTTTTCTTATGCAGTAGAAGTTTTTTTATATAATCATAGGCTGTGTACTTTGAATATTGCTCGAAGTCACGATTCAAGGAAGGGACTCTGCTTTAAACCTAAACTTTCGTTCACATGTCAAAATTTTTTCTCTTATTTTGAGATGAAATTTTGACCAACATTTGAAAGAATTTTTATATTTTTGGCGAATTTAGACATGGCGACACTATTCAAACGTTTCTAGCATAGTATTTTAGACAATCAGGAACAAGGATCAAAACTTGAAAAATTTTGAGCTCAAAATTTTAGTTCAAATTTGAAGCATTGTGACTTGCAATATTTTTCTATTACAAATGAACAGTTTTGATTAAACTTTGAAAAAATTTTCAGCTCAAAATTTAAGCAAAAAGTTGGACAATTGAACGCACTGTAACAAAACCAAAGCAATGACCTTGAGGAAGTTGTAACAAGCTCCATTAATATTTCTACCTGGAGCTGACATGGACATAATTGAATCAGATAAACTGTACAAAATGTGTTTACATGACAGTAACAAACATTAATAAAAGCAGTAATTTTAAAGCTCCATTTGATGCGTGTATACGGTCCAATTCATGTTATTGTAATTTTTTTTAGTAATATGAGGACATATTGTCGAAATGATAATGTTTGAATTAAAAATTTGATTATGCGTGAGTCCACAATGTGCCAACACCGTAGGTGTCGACAGGGGGTTAGCCTCATGAGGGCTTCGAACCAGCTTTATTCCCGTCATCGCATGCTGAACGCGTACGGAATATTTTAGCAAAAATTATCAAAAGATGGGGTAAAATTGGCAAAAATTGGGGTAAAATTGGCATAAATATCGGGGGAGGGAGGAAGTGCTCTACCCCTGAAAACCTCCGCCCGGACGACCTCCACTCCGCCGTCCGCATACGCCGTTAAGCCGACAGGCTAAGACATCTATGGACTACACTATGGTTGCTCTGTCAAAATCGCGAAGTAAATCTTGCAATCCTTCGCTGTCAGAGTTCTGTCAACGGTATTTGCAATTGGTCGAATGCGTACGGGCTTCGTGTAGAGGTAACAACTGACGGACTAGATTCGGCCCTAAAGCCGAACCGAGCTTGCCATGATATCTGAAGGCCGAGTTGAGCCAGAACTACGATCTGCCTGTGAGAACCGAGCCGAGTTTCGTGTTCAGGGAAAAGGTAAGGTCGAGTTTGGAAAGCTCTTTGCTAAATTAATAAACATAATTACAACAGCTGATGCGTAGTGCATTGGTCAGACAACAGCAAGAAAATCTGATATAACCTTGGCATAGTCCATGGGTCAAAGTTCTATAAGCAAGTATATTGTTAATTGGTTAGCTTGTATGTTATGCTTACAGTAATATACATGATTCAATAACAAACTTTTATTATACGGCGTTTAGCTTTAATAGAGCGCATGCGGAAGTTTTGTCTCCCAATGGTCTACACCATACCATCCAGTAATATACAGTGCATACCTACACCATGAGATAACGTATGAGGCACCATCAACTGAACTACTGTGTATAAATCTATCTATAGGTCTTTCTGGCGGTTTCGGACACGCCAATACAAACAAATTACATAAAGTATGTAAATAAGAGCATAGCCGCTAACATCATATAACTTTTTGATGCTTTTCAGCAAAACTATATTACTTTCATGCATATATACTAACTTAAAATACCACAATAAACACCGCCATTATAACGTATAGGGACGGAACTGCATGCATATTATGCTGATCTCGATAAGCCTAAGCCTTAGTCTAAGAATGCCACTAGACACTAAGACTAAGCCGGAGAGCTAGAGCTGCCGTCCTAAACCGTCCGCTCTAAGCTGTTCTTTTTCTAACGTTATAACGTCCGGTTCTTAATCATGACATGATTCTACACACCATATGATGGATACTAGCTGGAACGCCCATGGTAGACAAAGCCTCCTCATGTGGGTCTCCTTACAACCTAAACGCCGCATTAGGAGCCTAAGATTCGAGATTCGAGTAGAACCTGATGTTCCATCGCAAGAGCCAAGCTGGACATGGTTCACGGAGAGCCCACCGAGCCAGGGCCTAAGATCTGTCTGTAAGAGCCGAACCGAACCGGACATAGCTCAGAAAGGGCCAAGTCAGAATTGGAAATATGGCTATTTCGCAAATGAAGCTCAGTGAGCTCGGACGCGATTTGCGTACCCGTAAATTTCTGGTTTCGTTGTTTGTTTTCATAAAATGACGCGTGGAATAGCATAATATATTCGCTGACAATGAGTTTGTTAAAGTGTGTGGTAAAAACTCGATTAAAATCGCATTTCAAAATGTAGGCTATTATAAATAAATTACGATGCTAAATCATAAAGCAGTGGTCACGAACAGTAACCTGTATGTTGCTATATCGCAAATCATGTCCACATACCTCAAGTAAAATAGCAATTTATGCGCGGACACCGGTTTTGAGATCATTAATTACGTGACAAAACAATAAACAACCTAGGTGTACGCATAAGGAAATTTAATGTTATGATCTGAATACACTTGGACGAATTACTGAAACACATTTATTGCTGTAGCAATGTACGTCATAAATGCAGAAATACAGATTGTGAATTGTACCGAATGTACATTATTCATAATGGTTTTTCAGCATTTGGCGACAAAAAGTGTCGCAATTTAGTCCAAATGGTTATTTAAATGGACACCCCATCGTTCCTCGGCCCAGTATGCGCCGTCTTTCATAGAGCGTATAATGTTTGTACCCAACTTTTTCCAAGCAATTATTAAATGACTATTGTGGTGTTGTGTTTCAATCAAATAGGCAACGATCATTTGTAGAAAAAGCGAAACTTCTTGAATTTGGCACCGATCGCCGCCATTACGTATTTCTTCTTCGGCATCGTCTTGCCCAAATAGCTCACACGACACTGTCACCTCGGAATCATCTAGATTGTACGTCATTATGAGCACTGAAATTGAAAAAAGAGTCACACAAAGTTGTTAATGTATCCACAAGTTGCTGTAATGCCTTTATCAGCAATATATTCAAATATTTTTTGTGACTCATATCATCCTGTGCTAGTAGTGTTTTCACGATTTGTCAGCATATATTTGTAATGATGTATTTTGACAGTATGATATTGCAGGGCGTAATGGATTGCTTCACATATCTGGATCCTGAGGCATACAAAAGCGGTTTGCGCCAAGTCGTATGACGCGATAGTCGTACCTATGTTTAAATTGAAACAAAAGGGTGCCCAAATAGTCGTTCCAGAGAGGGACGCAGCTATCAAGTTTACATGTGTAATGCCGCGATCATAACCTTCGATACGATTGTCTGTTTTACCAGTATATACTGCAAAAGTGTTTACAAGTGACGTGGAATTAATATCCCAGGATGCTTGAGATTCATGTTGTGAAGCAAACGTATATCATCACGTTTAAATCTGAATAATTCTGACAAATATGTGACATTGTCGTTACATTGTGCAAAACTAATCCTTAACTGGCGTGATTATTATACAGTCCTGGATCAGCTAGTAGTATAAACAAAATTATACTATCGTATAAAATTTCGGTTTAAGCTAAAACTGTATATAATGTTATGTTTAGGACTTGCGTGCTCGGTCAAAATCTGTACAGTGCTATTTAGTATTTGTATTACCACATACATGCTCGAGTTGCAATTAACTAGGCAGGCCAAGGTGGATGGCGCCCTCGTCGCGGGTTCAGCAGCGCCGCCAAAAATGGTTCGACGCCTTAGATGCGTAACGCCCTTATAAGCATGTATGCTGTTTCGTACGGATTTTGGGAATAGTATATAGTAAAATTAGCTTTTTAGTTAACATTATTATGGCAGGCAAAAGTATGTTGAAATTTGAGAAGCAATTGCACCGCGTTTCACTGTTTAATTGCGGTTCTGTTTGTGCACATGTTGATTGCGCGGTCACTGGTTTCGAAGATTGTTACATATCGTTTATCAATTGGTGTCCGTGGGATAAGGAGTAAAATGTTACAGCGGTGGTTGAGCGGCGGGTAAAAGCAGGCTACGGGGTAACCAAATAGTTACCCCATTGTCACCAATTTAACTTCATAATTTTGCATAATTTTTTCTCAATATATTTGTTATTTTGCTAAATTTCGGCTCAGATTTAGTCGGTTCCCTCACCCCTTCGGAACCACACCTATAATATATATAAACCGTAGCTTCTATATATTTTAACATTAACGTATTATTTTCTACCATATGCTGCTATCGAGGTCCGTGTGGTGCTCCATGTCAGTTTACTTTGTGATAACCGACAACCGTGCTGAAGGTAATGCCACACACTGCACAATAAGGTCCGGCGGCTCAGGATGGTAGATGTGGGGGCGTAAATTTTTGAAATTTTCAGGAACCCATAATTTTGCTAATATTGTCCGAAATTTTTGCCAAAATTTTATAGTCGTTGCTGAAATTTTCCCAATTTTTGCCCATTTGTTCCATTTTCCCCAAAATTAAACCAATCTTTGTTTTGATTTTTCAAAACTTTTGTGCGTGCCGTCGGCGGGTGGGAGGGCGTAGATATAGTTTGGTAGACATGAACTGAGCTGCACTGATTTACATTAGGCACATCGCAGCCACTCTACCTGCGACATGACCTGTGCTACTACTTCGAATATATGCTCTTTCAGGTCTTCAGCATAGCTGGCAAATTCCACTGATCAGTGTGGTTGGCTTACACTAAGTATTAGTGGCTTAACCTTAAACCATCCCTTCCAGAATCTGATCCTATCCGACTGTGGTCTGTAATAAAAAGTATCAGACATATTAAATTGTGGGTTTTTGTTGACTAGTTTTAAGGGATTTATGATTCTGATTGTTGACCATAAAAGAATAATTTTTTGCTTATGACGCAGACATTTGCATTTTGCAATTACTGAATTGATCCTAGTTTAACAATATTAAATCGATTTTAATTTTGCTGAGCGGATAGCTGAGTGGCGGAAAGGGATGGGTTCGTATTTAGAACTCTGAACACATAAGTTCACTGTGATACAAATGATTTCGCTACTGTCGATTTAAGCTGCCTTACGTTTTTTATTTTGGTACACCTGTAACTATTTGTTACAGGAACAAAACCATGTGCTCAATCGTTTATCTTGTGAATATTTCTTATAACAAAATAGATTGCTAAAACACTATGTTTGCACCTATTATAGACCTAAATACAGTAACTTCAATATGGTCAGTTTCGAATTTCTTATAAATTGATTCTTATGGTGATTTGATATTTTACACTGATTATATGTAAAAATATTTGTCAATTCTATCCACCTATATTTCAAATGATTATATTAAAATGTGAATCCATTTTGACACAAAACGAGATTATTCAACACTGGCTTTTAAACTGGTGAAGTTAAAGACAAATAAGCAACCATGAATCGGTACCATGAGGCGACTGGAAACTTTTTTAGGAAATATTTCAAAAAAGAATGTTATTTCTCAAAACTTCATAGCTTAATAGTTAGACTAATCTTAAACCTCCGTTTTATCATATCACGAAGCGTTTGATCGTGGCTAAGCCCAAATATCAGATTAAATACTTAGCCTCACTTATAGAAATTTTAGACTTTCAGCACAAACTGAACACAGATATACCATAATTAGGTATTTCAGTGGGACTAGAAATGAGCCTTGTCTAAAGCTTAAAGTTTTTCAAATGAAAGTCAAAGTTCAGACAAACCCAAAATATGTGGTTAATAATTGATCATATTTATAAAGTTAAGTCCATGCCTAGATGAAGCCTAAGCCTCAAAATGTGTAGTGGCAGTATACTAAAACTTATTCTCATATTAAGAAGCGCAATTCCTAAATCCTTAGCTCCAATCCCAAGACTAACCTAAAGGGAAACTCTAGTCGTACCCTACGCTATAGCTAAACCTTGACCCAAACAAGACAGATAAAGCATCTAAACAAAATATAGACCGTTTGATATACCTTCGAATGCACTACATTAATACTATCCTTTATATAAATAGCTAATTATTGCTAGACTATGTTTAAGTGTTGCCCTTGATTACTAACCTAAATCTAAATTTTGATCTTAGCCTTCGCTTCGAATAATGTTAAAACATAAATTAAGTCTGATCTTTAGGTCAACATTAAAAGTCTTAGAGGATGCGTTGCTCTAAGTCTAAGATTTGAGCTAAGAAAAACACTGTAGTTATTTGTATACCTTAGACCATGTGTAATCTCTAAACCTTAAACTGTTAAAATTAAACTAAAATATATCTATATTATCATAACATTTAATCAGGACATCACCCTAAATATTAATCTGAACGTAGTGTAGCTCAGATTAACCCACAGCCTGGGTGTTACACTAAAGCATGAACCTGCTGTTAGTGACAAAATATAAGCTTTATTTCAATTCCCACGATCAGATACAAATACGCTTAAACCCATCCTAAGACTGAGCAAAAGCCCAGCCTTCACTCCACACCGGGGCCCTTACAATCAGCCTCATACTGAATCAAAACACTTGGATAACCCAAAAAACGTATCCGAGAATTACGAAATATGTACCAAACTTTAAGCGGCACATTATTAATCAAAAATTAGTCTCCCGGTTAATAAACCCTTTCATGCACACAACGCACTGGTTAATGGACCCACGGAACATTGTGAAGCCTTGCTATTTGTCTCGTAGGATGTAAATTTTCTCGTGTGTTGCTACTGACTAGCGTTGTTGGGTTCCTTAACCAACTGAGCAACAGCTTCTAGTGAGCACAATGTTCTAGCGTGCGCAATGTTCGTCCGTGCAGCCTGGGTTCGTTCGCTGAGCCGGATTCAGATTGTCCAAGTTTGCGCGGTACTCAAATGAATGCGTGCATCAAAGGATTAGTCAAAATTTAGACTCTCGCGTAACAACCCTTTCGAACACACTGGGTCCAAATGAATCTAGCGAAAATCGTGAATCATTGCGTTGACTGAGAGTGTCGTATGCTGTATGTTTGCAGGTGAGTCGTAGAGACACGAAAACAGGGTGGCCGGGAAGTGAAGAAAGGTGCTCTCAGAAATTTAGTTAGCAGGCATGCTCTTGTTTCCACCTTAATGAAAATAAGCGCAGATTTTCCAATTTTACTCTGATGTTCCGCAAATCCATTTTACCCCAATGTTTTCGCGTGCCTGTTGAGCGAAAGGGTTGCAAGAACTAACAATAGCTTGAGAAGGGTGTGCGACCATTAGAGAGAAACTTCCTACCTATGCCCCACATGTGTTTTATCTTTGCTTGATCCCACACCAGATGCTTTTTATAGCTGCTTCAAAGACCCAAAATCGTACTCGGTTGCGTGGGGGTTCTTTAAGGAACTAATGCGGCGTTCACGTTATAATGTCCCCGCTGTTTGGAACTTTTGTCCCCTTGTAGTTGCAACCCTACCGTATAGACAGTAAGGGTGACACCCATCTTGTAAATCAATTACCGAGGGTGTACCGCACACCCCTAGCTACTACATTTTTCTTGTCAGTGGCGTACACACCCTTAGCTACCAATTAGGAGCGAATTAATTATAACGGACACCGTCTGTAGCTAATTCGGTTTTTTGGTCAACTGTCATGTGTAGTTTTTTCTAAATTTACTATATTTGTATCTGGCCCATATGAACATTGCTCCATTAATTCCCAACAATGTCACTAAAACTGCCAGAAGAAACGGTGTGCCTGACACTGTCAATAAGTGGTACTACGCGAAACTAGTTACCTTCGAAAAAATTTATTAAAAACATGGGGGTGTCTAAGACACCTATTCTCAACAGTGTGCCTGCAACTGTGTGGTGTACATAGGTTCTAAACGTTGGAGACATTACAGCGTGAACGCCGCATAAGCGATAGCTCCTAGATAGCTTAGCAACGTAAAGCTTTGCATAAATCAGGTTTGGAATTCTAGTGTCTGCTTGAGTTTGTAACACATTGCACATACATAAATTCATTGGTGCAAGGATTGTTAAGCATAAAACTAGATTAACACAGTTTCACCGAAAAATGTTTTTCCCTGAATTTAGAATTTAGATAGATACTAATTATTACTATGACATCTCGAAACTAAATTTAGTGCAATGCAAATTTTACACCTGGAATCGGATTGTTGCTAAGAATTCTAATGACGTGTTTAGAAATAGTCATGATATTTATCGTTATGACGAGCATAAAGGAAATTAGAATTTTTTAACTGCTTTTGTCCTAACAGATTTGAAAGAGATAAAACAAAAGTAAAATGAACTAGATAAACACTAACCGTGAAACAAATTCACAATAGATTTGAACTGAGCGCGCATTTTCATTTCTACTTGTCCAAACATCATTTGATTTGCGGCTCCCATCACAAGTCGCGCAAGGGGATTTCGATGCTCCATCATTCGGAGAAAAATGACTTCAAGTTCCGGACTTTCTTTATGCATTGTGCACCAACATTCTTTGATTGCCAGTTTTTCGTCCTCACTAAGATATGGTATTGTTCCGCCTTCGTTGCCTTTATCTGCAGCGCATGAGCATATCAGGCCCATATCATATAAGGATCAACAGTGCTCCTAAGCAAGTCAATACGACAAGTGTCATTGGGTTTGATAAGTCAGGACTCATATGTCCTACAAGTTACTCCAGTCCAAATTCGTAAATACTGATACTTTTTCGAATATAGCTACTATTTTAATAATGACCCATATTTCTACTTTTTTTAATAATATACTTTCATTACCAACTAAAATGCTCATGCACGGCTATTCCGGGAGGGGGGCGGTGGTTATATCCCCACAATTTGGGGGCTAAACGTAAGAATTTCACACTTTATGTCGGCATCCATTAAAGTCGGGTACACACTTATTTGTTAGACTTCCCAGCTTCGGCCAACAATCCGTTCTGTTTCTGATATATATCGATTGAAAAGGTGTTATCAGAAAATTTTAATATTGATCAATAAATTTCGGTTATACTAGTGATGTGATGATTATGTATTCGAAAGACATTTTCACTGGCAGCCAAAAAGCTTAAAACTATTTAGTTGTAGAATTTCATACGCAGTCAGATTTGCAGTAATCAGCTGAATCTGACAAAATGAACCTCAATTGGGTGGTGACCTCAAGATGCAGGCCCGAGCCGCCGAATAACAACACCAGGCACACTCGTTTTCTTCAGGGAATATAATAAGGGGGTTCGAAAAACCTAATCAGCCGGATTCATCACTTGTTCCGGTTCATAAGGTCGATCAATTCGACTCCGTCGAGGAGTTCGATGTGCTGTACGAGTTCAGCGATACCACAGGACAGGAAAGTCCTATGGTATAAATACTTCACGGCAGGGAATTGCTAAGGTTCTACTTCACAAATCACGTGTACCATGAATAGCCATGATTTATAAAGTAAGGCGCAAATAAAGTATAATAAATTAAATTTCATAGCGAGTAAGCGCGAAACCCGTGGATGCAAGGACGCGTAAATGCGGGTAAACAAGAAATTACTTTTCAGCTTTGCTGTACGCACAGTTACATGTAGCTGTAAGGGCCATTTCGATGTTGAATGATTCCAGTTTGAAAGAAAATCGAAAACCCCTCCCCGCATAGTCCGACCGTACTATGACCCGTTATCTGTGCATGAAACAACATGAAATACACAAAATAATTGGAAGTCGCTACGTTTATTTGTGTACCTGTTCGCATCAATTGATACAACATAAAAATTTTTGTACACTTGGACTGTACCACGCATGACGCGTTTGTCCACAATTTGCATTGAAAAAGTAATTGCCCAAGGATTAGAAGAACTGATTATAGTTAATAAATGGTACTGTTAAATTATTACTAGCATTAAAGTAACATATCTAGCATCTAATATGTGGCTACGTTGCAATTCTCGAAATATCTTGAAAATTTATATGTTGAATTTAATTCATCCCAGTGAAAACAGAAATTTGAGTTTGTTTTCGGAAGTGCATTCTGCCACTACAAATAACTAATACGTTACTATAAATGACACAATGATACCCAACATTTCAGCACAATTCATTTGCCGTAGGTTTATGGCTATCAGAACCGTGCGACAGTGACACTGGCTCCTTGACACTGGTAATTACAGACTAACAGATTTACAATGGTTCGTTTTTTGGTTAACATTTAAATAAAAGATTGAAAAAAATGATACGATATGACGAATGCTACGTAATAAGCAGAATTTCGGGCTTCTGGAAAATACTTGCGCCAAACCTGAAACCTGAAGGATATGCTGCTGAATAAAGGTTTGAAGGAGAAAGATACAAACCAGATATGTCTGCTCGTTTAATCAGTTGATATATGTAATAAATAGTTCATGCGCGTAATACAGTTTTGATTGGAATGCTCTGATTGTTGTATTTTGATATTTACTGACTAATATGTTTACTTTCAGATACGGACTGTTGTAATAATCTCCGGGACAAAACACATGAAGGATAACTGAAATTTCAATCCAGCTCTGGAATGGCCATGTATATAGTTCGGCAGACATCACACATGTGAACAATTACGGAAATGAAGAATAATACTAGGGATTACAAGCATTGCTGTAGAAAACTCCATATCCTGATGTGATCTTTTTAGGATGAGCCAAATTAGTTTTTTCTCTAATATAAACTTTTGCACAGAAGCTTGCCCTATACATGCTATAAAAATCTATTTACTGATAAGAAACAAAACGCTTAATGAGAAATGTTTTTTTGAAATAAAACAGTAACAAAGTTATGGTTTCTGTTCAAGATTTAAACTCCTCACCGGGCGAGTATCAAACCGACGCTGGTCTAACCTGCCACCACATCAATGAAAAAGTTATCTAGGTCATGTAATTTATGATCAATAATAGTTCAACCAACAGCAATCTGCCCCTGATATAATGTGTTTAGGAGTTAGTTCTCAGCGATCTAGTTTGGTGTGCAAGGTAACTCATAGTATAGTAGGTAGGATGGATGACTCCTATTGATTTGCTCATGTTTTTCGCGTCTGAAGACTAAACTAAATATAACAGTTAGCCTTATAACCTATTTAAGATAACAAATCTGCATACTCTATGAAATGTAGGGCCAACAGCTTTGTATGTGCATTTTACCGGGCCATTGTATGGCGTACATTACATATATTATACATTTTATATATGTAACATATGTATCAATTTAAACTCGTAGTGCTGGTCTTCATATCTTTCGTTATACAGTTAAATTTACATCGTTGAATAGATTATTGAATTTTGCCAAAGGTCTCGCACTACACATCGATCGCCGCTTTTCCAATGAGATTCAACGACAACATTCCAAATAAATAATTACACCCAATCTTTAATGTTTATTACTAAATTATACATGTCACATCGCTGTTGAGTGGAGCATAAATGGTTATAATGCTCTTAGTTAAATGTTAGCATATAAATTCACATTATACACAGTCATGTAGAATCGGAAACAATGTCAGAACCTGATGACTTTGACAAAAAACTGATAAATGTGCTGCTGTCATGGAAGTTATGGAAGTTTATTGGAATGGAAATTAGCAGGTCTTCTGATGTAAAGGAAAACACTGAAAGCCTGTCTGTTCCAGCTTCATTATAGATAGTTTTGTAGTATTTTCTGTGAACTCTGAGAAGAGATTCCTACATGTGTAATGTCGTGCAAGAGTTAGTTATTGCTTAATCCCGGCAAATATAGAAACATCGGTTCTTTTCATTTAGCCCTATGCTGTCGGTTTTTATTTATGATGCAATTTGACTTAGCTCATACAGGCATTTCAGGAAATGTTCATTTATATAATGCCACCTTAATGTCCAGTAATGAAATGAAAGGAATCATTTATCTGTCAGTTTTATATATAAAGACTTTCTAAAAATTTAAATTAATGAAAGTAAAATTCCCTAATCTGCTTAAAGTGAACCATATATTTTTGTATTGATTCGCACATTTTAAGATTTAATGACCAAGTTCGCGCTTCGACAATTTGCATAATATCGTTCATATATATTTTGTTTATCGTCAAACGTTTATCTCAGTGTTAAAAGGGTTTAATATATGCAAAATAAAGCACATGTTTTTAGACACACCAAGTAATGAATGAGTGATAGCTGTGGATCGAATACAATAAAGTCAATGTTCTATGGATGTAAGGTACGTGTCCCAGAAAATTAGCAGAAGCTATTAACATAATCACTGCTTCAGTTTTATAACTCAATTCTGTTCGTGAATGACAGACACTGCCGCACTGTATATTATTTCGGCTTCTCTTTTATTCCCATGACACCAGGTTGCGAGAGCGTCATTGTGACATTTCTTTTTTGTGATCTGGTTATATTTGGCTCAGTTAGGTGCTGCGCATGTGTCAATATTATGACTGGATTTAACGGTTGAGTCTGTCACGATCTTTACCATTTTTTGTGCCTACGAAATATAGGGTTTAACATTTTCCGGCCGATAATCGGACGAGATATGTGCTTATTTTTGCAAACATGATCTGATTTATTTTACTGTGAAACTAAGTCATGACTTTTAGTAGGGTGGGGGAGGATGGGAGGTTACCCCGTAAGGGTCGGATCCACCTAAGCCATATTTACCCACCCCAGAGCTCCGAGGGTGCGCGGCGAAAAATTTTAGCGCAAAGTTGCAAAAATTTGGGTAAAATCGGCAAAAAACCGACGAACCTTCGACACTTATGAACTAAGTCTAATCTATATTAATTAACCGATTTTATTATTTATTTGTTGTGTTATATGTGATATTTCAACTATTTATATTTTGTACTAGCTGGGAATGCAATGTTAATGAGCCCAAAGGTCTCAGAGTAGCATCTAAAATTTTACTATTTTCTATAGCGTTAGGAAGTATTATGCTTTGAATGCAGACATATTGTAAATATACTTGCTTTTTAAACAACTCTGCTGCTTATGTTTCCAAATTCAAAATAATCATAAAGCAAAAATTGCAATTTAAATTGAAGATCTTAGCATTTAATACTTTTAAAACACCGGTTAGAATGATTGATTTATATTGAATGCGATAGCAGTTCATCTTTCAAAAAGAACCATATGTAAATGACAGGAAGTCAGATTAATTAAACTGATATAGCATAGTTTTTTTCTACTGGTAGTTCATGGATCAAACGTGTAGGATTGATTAGAAAGATATCAACGATGGTACACTAAATTGTTATGCGGCTATGACACAGTCATCTAAGAGTAATACAATATACAGTGTTTTGTAAATTTAAATTTTTTTACTACTTATTATGTAGTGTTTTTGACAAAGGGTGGTATTTAGCACGACGTTTATGAAATTCCCAACTGCCGGCGCACCTGTACGAAGTTATAAACCCGTTGAGGCCCATAAACTCAACAAGGGCTGGAAGAATCCATTTCTGCGAGAGCCGAAAATAATTTTCTCGCAAATTATTAAGACTTCGATGTCTATATTCATGTTTGACTCATCTCTACAAAGAACAATTGTTGGGTTTTCGGTTACATCTCTCTCCCACAATGTCTATTTTTGAAGATACAGCGATTAATGTAGTACCATTCGAATCAAAGATATTTTTCGTCCAAATAAATTGCTTTATATATCATTCGAATAGCATTGACGAGCGGAATCGAATGATGCAAAAATCAGCGGACTCTGTTTATGGATTAACGACTTTGGGTTAGGCTAAAGCTTAGGCTAAGCCTAAAGCTTAAGCCTACCTTAAGCTTAAGTGCTTAATGAATGATCCGATTCAGCTGATTTTTGCACCATTCAACTCAGCTGGTCAATGTGGTTCGAAGGATACCAAAAGATTTAACGAGAAAAGATTTTTTGTCAATTTTGGATACAGTGGGGATCCAAAAAATTGAAAAATTTATCGTTATGAAACCGTCAGAAATGGATATTATCTAACCGATTCGTCGAGCTGAGTCGGATGGTACCAAAGTTGTCACAATATCTTCAAAACTAACAATTTTCCACCGAAAGGACCCCAATTACTTCAGTAAGAGACAGCGTAGTATTTATTTTTTCTTGCCACAGAAGATTCATATAATAGTTAAGAGACACGAATTATTGTGCAGTTATTGAAAAATCCATGTTTTTGACAAAAGTTACAACAGCGTATTTAGGAACTGAAGAAATTCTCATTGATAAAAGTAAAATTTTTGCAAAGAGCGAAAAATTTGTACTAAAAGGTGAAATATTTGTAATTTGAGCTTGTTTTGCCTTGAAAACATTATATTAAAATTGGAGAAAAATAAATGAAGTATTAAAATTGTCTTAATAATTTGGGAATTTAATGGCTGTATTTCATGTTAGTTTGACCATTATTTCGACTGTTACCAATTGTTTCAGTATTTCAAGGTTATCAAAACCTATTTGGGTTTTAGTTTGATGTTTTAATTTGATTGGCGTTTTTAAAAGTGAATCTTTAGAACTTTCGGTATTCGAGTTACACGTCGGAAATGTAAGTATTATGGCGAAAACATAAACTTAAATATTGGGTCCCGGCTGCGCCAGAAATACTCGTCACTATATATTTGTCCTGCCACGCATGCTGCTTAAACAGAACTACACTCACACGTGCTAGCTTGCAACTTAATAAACACACACCGAAACATTACAATATAGCAGGACTATGCATGGGTAATGAGGGTAGGGTTACCTCGTAACGCTTGGACTTGGACCAACCCCCCAGGGCTGGCTACCCCTCACTGACAAGTTGTAGACCGCTCATAGCGGCGCCAAGCAAATAGGCGCCGGTGGCACCATACGCCCCTCCCCCTCTCGCAATCGACCGGCTGAACCCGCCGTGGGGAGGCCGAAGGCCCCTCTTGATGAATCGGTTACCCACTTTGAATTCAGACCTCGAGCATATATGAATAGGATGTTGGTGTTTGCCTCCGTAGCCGCTAGAATTTTAATAAATTCATAACAGCGCAGTTCGCATATAGGACTTTCGACTTTGTATGGATTCAAATTGTCACAATTTTTCGAAAACTACGACATTGCGAGATAATTGATAGTTAGATATTGCGCGATGAGTCACACATATTCTTAAATGGGCCAGTAGCCTTTCGCTTATAACCACCAAATACAGGGGAATAATTACATTGAATGAATTTCCTCTGCTTACCAGTTGTTTTAATACACAATTGTTTTATCTGATTTTTTGATTTTGCAAAGACTGTGTACATTTAACTTAATTGTATATTTTAAAAACATAAAAAAAATTTTGTAGCCTCTGAAAAGCTGGCCTTGTATTTGATTTGTTCTGGCTCCGTCTCTGACGAGCTGTAGCCCCGGTTCGTGAAAGGTTAGCACCAAAATGGAGACAAATAGCATGATTCGGTGTGTGGTCGCTTACGAACGCTAAGGAGAAAGTGTTGTGGCAAGCCTATGCCCTGCCATGGTTATAGCAACTATCCGAAGCATGTATCGTGCCAATTTTTTTACTCTAATACTTTTTAAGCAAAAAACTGGATAAATTTGGAGCTAAAAGTGTCAACGTTGCGGTTTTGTCATAGGCGGCGTAGCGAGAGTGAGGAATTTAGTGAAGTTAAATCCCCAAAAGTACTACTTTTCCACTCATATCAATTTAACTTAGCTTTCCATATTTAAAAAATGTGGACTGAGCGCAGCGAGGTTGTAGCCTACAGAATTTCGCAAATTTCTAGTTTTCTGAACTACGCATTATGTAAGTATCTATAATTTTGTTGTGCTAAAACCTGAGTTCTTTCACAAAATTTTGCACTTTGATGAAAAAGTTTCAGTTACACCTAAAATATCCACAAACAATACATAGTATATAAAGGTAATCTGGTACTTGAACACGGTTCAAGTGTTAACTTAAATAAGGTTTTAGACGCATTTTAATTGGAATAGAAACAATATATTTTTAAAGGTTGCAGTAAAAGAATTGATTCGAAATTTTTATGCAAAAAATATAATTGTAATTCAGACAAGTCAAAAAGCGCAAAATTACGACACATATATTATTTTTGGACATACTAAACCTGTTTCAAGGTCATGATTAGAAACCAACATAGTGTCGAGCACTGACCTATTATTTATTCCAAATCAGTAATAAATTATATTTTCGCCCAATCAGCTAAACATTATATTTTCATTAATTATTACTGCTGCAAATTGCGTATAATCAAACTAAAGTAATCAATATGATGATAGTTAACATGCTGGAATTTCATCCCTAAACAGAATTAGATACACAATTTTTTATATAAAGAGCAAGAAATCATATAAAAATTATTATTTATATTTGGCGAGGTAGTTATATTAGAATATGTTGGTTGTGTTAAAGAGAACAAATGAGCTCTGAACATGCTTGAGGCATGGAAAGGATGCTACAAACCTGTATATTGTGCAAATTAAGCAGTTAACCAGACTGCCGAAAACATAGCATAGGGCAGTTTTCAATGCTCTAAAAAGCTCTTATTTTCAAAATATTTTATCGAATAATTCCTATTGGTAGTTAGTGGGGTTATATGACTGGAATATTTACATTGTATTGGACGGTAGGGGTCACCTGGGCTACTATGTGCTACTCAAGCAAATAGGTATGTTGAAATACTGAAAAATTAGCCCTGCCTGAGTTCTACACAAACTTTTAGATTAGAAATAAAGTTTGCGATTACACTTGTTAACTCAAGTTTTCCCAGTGGGTTTGTCATTAAATTCATCAGTAGAGTTTTTTCGAGGAATAGCAGTACCAAAACTACACTTAAGCCATAATTGTTACCATTAATATCGTTAGAAGACATAGATTAATTAGGATCAATTTCTCAAAGCGCATAAGCCTCATATAGTGCACCTATAATTATTTATATTATAAATAATGTGCGGTTAGCACCAAACAGGATATAAACGTGTCGAATTTATAATTTGTGCCAAAGCTTGAATGATTATAATATGTTACTATATCTAAATATTAAAATACATAGAAACTTTTCGTGCCAAGGCAAACAAATATTAGCCTGTCTAGGGAAGAATTATGAAAAAAATACTTTCGACCAAAATCCTTTGCCATTTTAAAATATTTTATATAAAAGCCAGATGATTTATCGGTGAAGTTCCTACAATCAATAGGTCTGTGTTTTGTGTAAAATAAAGAAGTTAAGTGCAAAATTTGAAAGTGATCAGTCGCAAAACAAATTTCACGGTGTATTGCTTATGTTCCACGGTGCACTGAGCGATACGCCCAAAGGTCGGGATCCCCTGAGGTCCAGAACCCATACCATCCCGTTTAAGGCGATAGAAAATTTTTAATAACTATAAATTACAAAAATTTCAAGGCAAAATAAGGAAAATTGGAAAACGAGGAAAAATTCAGGAGAATGGGGAAAAGATTTAGCAACCCCCTGCCTTACCCTTCCGCGCGCTCCCCTCCCCTACGCCGTCGGATCTTTGACAGCTACAGCTTTAGAGACTGTATATATTTGCAGATCGTAGCATAAAACAATTGTTCACGATATATGCTGCCTCATATCGCATTAGGATAATTTTTAATAATATCATACCCAAAACATTCAAAACATCGTAACATTCTGGGTATTTGAGCTTTTATATGCAATGTTAACGTTTTGCAAACGCATAAGCCTAAGCCTTTTCAATTAATCAAATGCTAGCCAAAAGTCGATACTATAATATTACCCGGCATTGCAAAAAAACGACGAAATAATAACCAAAACAATAGGCCTACAAGGACCATCATGAACGAACTTGCCCGTTTAGTTTTCTCTTCCATCTCTCTTTAGAAAATCATCACTGCTTAGCTGTGTAGTTTTTGTGTCATTATTGAACGGAAAAAGCTATAGTAAAAATCCAATAGATGTCTAGTGCAACGCAAGTTGTCTTGGCAAACATAAAATGGAAAACCCTACCGACAATAATTTAAGATTGGCCATTATTGTTGTCATTCCTGTTATTCGTATCATGTATAGTCTATTGGGAAAAAGGACCTATATTTCTTTCTTTATAAATAGTAATCCAATGAATGTGATAGAATAATATTTTAATTTTTCGTCGATTGTATCAAAACGATCAGAACAAAGAGTCAAACGAAACTTTGGGTTGTTTCAAAATTGTTTTAGTAAAAAAAATTCCTGTAATCGGATAGTGAAGAAAGAGTCAAACAACACCTCAAACTGCTTCAAAATTTTGTAATAAGACATTTCTTGTAATCAAATTGTATCAGACCGATGAGGTGAAAGAGTGAAATGAAACATCAATGTTGGAAGCTTTTTGTTTGTGGAAGGTTTTGAAATCATATAATATTATTCGTCTGGATTGTTGACTTCGCACCTATACCTTCGATATATCTAAAAGCAATATAAGCCGCAACCAACACCATATATCTTTGCTCCAAAATAGTATATGTTATTGTTCTTGTCTATAAAGCTGTGGGTTTGTACAAATATTGCGTATTACCGCAAATTTAGCGCACTAAAGGCGCAACGGTATTTGAGAAAACCGATGTAAAAAATAGTAAAACGAAACTTCAAACAGCATCAAATTCCTTGTCAGAAATTTCTTACAATCAGGTAAAATATTAAACCGACATGAAGAATGAGTCCAATAAAATTCAAATTTTCTTGCAATCATTGGGGCATTTGAACGACGCTTGGCAGGTTTTTTGGTGGACCCGATGGCACTTTTGGGAAGCCTTGGGGTTTATATTCTATAGCCCGCATATCCGGCTAACCTCATTGATAGTTTAAGCTTGAAAATTTTGAAGCTCTATATTTTGTTCGATGGAAATATTATGAGGTCCTGTTACTGTATTGTTTTCGGAGTCACCCTAAATTCTTAGCCGGGTCTACAGATGGAGCATGATAAAACAACATGATTATATATATACATATATAACATTCCATAAACAACTACGTTTTAAAATGATTACCACACAACAAATAGTTTACCGGGCCATGCAACCATTGCTCCACGGGCAACTTTGGAATCATTATTTTCCGAATTTATTGAATTTCCTGCAAAACGTTGATCTAATAGAAGCTGCTCTGTGAATCTCCTGACGATGTTATTTTGAGTTTAAGGCAGCATATAAACATGGATAAACTATTGAAAAGAATAATTTTCAGTGATTTTTCCAACCGAAACTGCGACCTTTTAGCTAATATAATTCAGCATTGAAGTTTTACAGGTACGTAAAATTCAGGTTTTATTCAGTGGACACCGTAAATTTTGCTTATTCCTTTGTTTTTAACAATGTATCTTGTACAATATGTAATAAAATTTTGGTGTCGCTATAAAGAAAGGAATTACGATAGCATAACTTAGATTGATTTACCCGTGCCGGTGAGCTACGTAGGTGCTATTTGGATTATACTTGTCCTCGTGCAGCAATAACTAGAAATGTGGAAACGTCACTGCCAAACGAATTCAGTATAATACACAGTTTGCTACTGTGTGACAGAACAGTTCCGGCCCCGTTACGAGTGTTTTCATGATTCTCGCACCCAAAGTCGTATTGGAACACGTTGGAACCGGGTCACGTTCATACATAAAATGTAGTATTTTATCAGTGAATTGTTTTCAACAGTGAATTATTTTGTATAAAAATGCCGTATTTTATCAGTGAATCGTTTTTAACAATGAATCGTTTTGTACAAAAATGCCCTATTGTATCAGTGAATCGTTTTATCAGTGAATCGTTTTATCAGTGAATCATTTTGTATGAAAATGCCGTATTGTATCAGTGAATCTTTTATCAGTGAATCAGTTTGTATAAAAATGCCGTTTTTGTGTCAGTGAATCGTTTTATAATTCGTTCTGCTGCCGTATACCCTTATTTGAGTAGTCTCTACCTTTATGTACCGAATTCTCACCGGGACGAGTGTTATGATTCTAGGGAGAATTAAGCTGCCTCATCCGATTCGTAAGACTAAACATGGAGCCCGTACCGATAGAAAAAGAAACACGCACAACCTGAGGAGTTGCCACCACATGTTGAGACTTTGGCGGTTAGGACCGTCCGGAAATAGGAGGTTCCTGGCTGCAGGTTCAAACTAACCAGTTTATATAAATAGAAACGGAGAAATATCAAATTTACCTAGTTGCAGCTGTATACTAAGCAATGGTCACGGAAAATCACAATTCACAACCAACTAAATTTACACGTCTATTTCCAGTTTCTAGCTTTTGAGCTTACAAAGGACGACGGATACCGGGTTAATATGATGGCCCGCACCCGTCTAGTGCGGTAGTGTCCGGGGAATAACCGGAGCATGTTTGTAGAACATTTTGAGGACTATTGTTGGACACCAAAATCGCCCCGGACAATGCCTGAACATCGCTCGTAACGTACAAAGACAACCGCTACTTACGCTAAGTTGGGTTGTCAAGGTAGAAACAGGATTATTATTAACATACTATATATATGCGTGTCTGTGCTCCTTAGCCGACTGCGTACGATGTCAAGACCCCTATGCCATCCCTCACAACCGTGAACGCTTCGTTCTGATCGTATTTCAGGTAAAATCGCCCTTTTTCTAGTACCTCGTTGTAACATACGACTGATGTAAGTCCCCGCCCTCCTACAACCTTATTCTCCCACCCCATTTCCGAACTGGTACATGTGACCCCTCGTTTTGTTCATCCTGACTATACAAATCCAACGGCGCGCGCCGGACCCCGTCCGAATCTACGCTGACCCGCTGTAGTCACCTAAAGGTGCCCCCATTTCTGCTACCAACCACTAGTGGGCGCAGATAATCCGAGATTTTCCTCTTTACTCCAAAACGGGCGAACCACCCCTTGTGTTCGTCTCGTCGATACATCTCCAAAAATATCCGGCGGGTCGCCGCCCGCCGCCCCGTTAATGCGGGACGACCGACGAAATCGCCCCTACCTTCACCGCTACTCTCTCTAATTGTTGTAATTTTAGCACCATTTTTACCCCTGCCGCTCCAGCAGTTCGAATCGCCGTTTGACGGCGAGTCCAACGATACCCGGCGGGCGTCGCTCTACCCAACCGTTAGCACAGGAGAGCCCCCTAAACCCCTACGTACTAACACACGTCGGAACCCATATGTGGGTTCCGACCCGCTTCTACGTCTACCCCCCTTGTGTTTGGTATCGATCGACCCGTTTTTTGTCCTGGGATCGAATCTCACGCCAGCCCCTCGAATATCCCCCGGGATTCCCCTTGTCCCGCTACCCTTCCCGCGCCCCTTCTCTGCCTCATCGTGTCCTCGGTGTCCTTTCGTCCTTTCTTCTTCGCTTTCTTTCGTAGACTTCTTTGGTAGGTTGCTTTTGTTGTTGTTGTTGTTGTGGCCGTGTTGTGCGTGTGTGTTTCTGTTGTGGAGTTGAGCGACCTCTGTATCGCTCAAGTCGCCGTTATGTCTAGTATGTGTTCGTGTGTATGTATGTGTGTATATACATGTAAGTATGGATATAGATATATATACGTATGTAAGGACATAACATGAATCGGACGAACGAGGACAAAACGTACAAATTTTGCTTAAAATTGATAGTTTTACGGACGGGGGGTGCGTTTAAGGCCCTCGCGTGGGCTTTTGCGGCCTCAGAGTAGGACCCCATCCCGTTAGGAGTCCCTTGGAGGATGCTCTACCCCCAACCTCGAAATGGTCCCATCGTTGGTTCCCCCTGGGTCGTGCGGGAATCAGCTAGATCAGCTTGAAATCACGGTTTAAAATGGTTTTCTCGACATCTTGAGGTGTCCTCATGAGCAAGGGTCATCTTCAAGGCCAAATTTAGCTTAATTGAGAAGGCGGCAAGTCGAAAACCACAAAGGCCAAGTCGATAGTCGCCGAGTCGAGATGGGCTGGGAAGATCAAATAATCGAAATTTGAGCAGATTGTCACGCTAATTGGGGCTGAAGAGGGAAATTGCGTGACCCGAAAGTTGTCGGTAGTGGTCCAAATTAAGCGGGGACCGGAAGCCGTTTGAATGCTGTGAGTTTAGGATCCGATTTCGCTGAACATCCGGTACTAATTGCAGGAAATTTGAGCTTAAGCGCTCGGATTTCACGAGAAAATCGGGACAGAAATCGCAGATGGCTGACCTCCGAGTACTCGGAGGGTTCAAGTTTGATGTCGGCAAATTCGATTGAACTCGACCCTCCCTAAAGACCACGACGGCTTACGGTAGCTGCCAAATTTAAATTTCCGGAAGTGTACCATTTGGACGCCCAAAGAAGAAACTCCAAAAAAGTGGGCGTCAAGAAACGTCAACGATTGGATCGCTATCCTAAACTACAGACGAAGATTCCGAGCTTACGACCAACGCGTCGACTCTTGGAATCAGTTCGACTTCGGCAGCGCGGGGTTGGGTCGACTCTACTGACCGGCTCCGACGCTTGAGTCTAATTATTAGTTGTTTTCTATTTCGTGTTTTCTCGTGGTTTTCTGTTTACGTGTTTGGAATGGGATTCGATCGATGGAGGTCCCGCGCAGACATCTTCCGTCTCGCGAAGGGAGCCAGCAGATGCTGCCCCGGATCAACGTTCCTAAGTAGTATCACGGATTATGGGGGTCTAGTTTCCCGGGATGCAACAGTAACAGGCCGTTCATAGGCAGTTTAATAGGTTCCTGGATAAACCTCCAAAAAATCGAGTCCCGTTTTGGGCATGTAGAGTGATTGCACGGGATGGTAAAAAATTGTAGGTGATAAAGTCGACGTCCTGCTGATTCCCCGTGGTGTTAGGTAGGGAACACCGAAATGGACGCCTCTCGTCCAGATTTTACATGACTTGCTGCTTTGAGCTAGGATTAGCGTATATTCCTGAGCCGATCACGATAACATTTCCTCGAACATGTACGCCGAAGAAATAGGGACTTGTTTAACGGTTTATTCCTATGATTTACAAATTTACAGCTTAGTTGATTGTTCGACGCTCATGCCGTTTTGAGCTCGGACTGAAATGCAGCTTAGAAACGGAGGACTAGCCTCCGTTGGGCTTTAGAAAGCCCCAAAATTTATTTATCATCATGAGTTAAGAAAATTTGGGCCTATAAAAAGATTGAACAAATTCTAAGTATCTTAGGTTGAGTTTAAAGTGTTTACTGTTCACAAGGAACGCTGTTAAGGGATTGTCTCGGTTTCGTTATTAGACTCTTATTTTATAGCGTTTAGGTGTACACAGATTGATCAAAGTTGCAGGAACATTGCGCTAGTTTTAGGCAACTATGATAGGCATCTCAATTAAGCACGAACTTCACCATGACGACTGACCGCAGAATGCTAGGCGATACCCCTGCGCCCAAAATAACCCAATAAACGGCCAATGGGGCAAAGCCCCTAGCCGCACCAAAATTCCGTTCGCCCCTGTTAATGCCTCGCACAGACATGTTGATATTAAAATGTCATCTTGGCGCACTTTGAAATATACCATCAAAACGATCAAACTTACGAGTGTCCACCGTAACAAAACTACATGGTCTTCCCTTTATGGCTAATGTCCTGAAATAACCGTCGCTAAAAGAAAGCGACCGCATGCCCCAGCATTGGTTCTTTTGTGGACACTTCTTGTGGGAGACACTCGCCGTGTTCCCGTCTTCAAAATATAATATTTAAATTGCACCTGGCAATAAAGAAAACTCAAACTCACTCCCTCGCATGGGCCATCTTGGTCCCATGGCTGGTGAGTGCAAAACCCCAACTTCTCTTTGCAGCGAGTCGATCGCTGAGTTCAACCCGATTTCACTATTTATCCTGAGTTGCCCGTTAGGCTATGTACTATGTATGACTATGTTCTAGCTTTCATTTCTGTTTCCTTTTTCTTTTGCCCTTTAGCAGATTCGATCCTGCACGGGGAATTCAAGACCGGCTGCAGAATTACATGTCTTAACCATTCAGCCATAGAGATATAGAAACATCGGCAACTAAGTCGATAATAACTCAACTGTACCACAGTTGAGTTGAGACACTGCGACGCTGCAGTGTTATGGCAATCGAATGAGCGTTAGGAAGAGTCATCCGACGAGAAAAGACGCGTCCCGTGCTCCCTCACCTAGTACAGCCCCTCAGTGCAGGATAGTACAACCCCTCAGTCCAGGATATAGGACCGGATAATTGATCGGAAGGACGCATACTGCCTGTGTGACGTACCCCCACCGAACCTCCCATAAAATCGACCGAGGAGTCGAGATAAACAACTAAATAACCAGGCTCGATAATGGGGGCGGCCCAGAGATTGTCCAGGAAATCGTCCAGTACTGTTTTCACGCTATGACCAACCCCCACCGCTCTGAATTTGATGAATTATTCCACCCCCCTTTTCTCTTGCTTCCCCGTTCGGTCAGTCCTGCTGTTGATAGGCAAAGTTACCTGAGACGACGACGCGAATCAATCTGCAGGCATAACCGTCGGATTTACTTCGAGTAACACCCGGACCGTACTGTTTTGGTGTTGCCAGAGTAGAGCTCGCATAGTCAATCCACGCCGCTGTTCATTCCCCTAACTCCGCCTAATGTCTGTCACTGCGTATCCGGAATGGCAAGCTAAGGAGCATTTTCTGAAGCACAATGGGGCCCCTGCTTATTGCGCCGCATAGCTGAAGAGTCGCTAAAATTGAGCCGAAGCAGGGATAACCGCCCCTAGTCCACGCACGTGCGGGTATCTGCACGCTCCGTTCATGGTTTCCTTTTTAACGCCCTGTGCCCCATAGTCTGTCGAACCGAAGCGACCACCGCGAGCTACTACTAGGCTTCCTCGATTCGATTCACTTAGTCCGCCCCGGTAGTCGTTCAGAAACACTCGTCCCATCGATAAAATTTAATCATGTGAATAAGCGTTGTGTCATGAGCACCGAGTACAGGCTTACTTCATACCGAGACGATAGGAATTTTCTGTGGTTTGTCCGCTCGGACGAGCAGGTACTCCCCGCCACGGCTTGTGGGCGAGAATGTCCCAAGCACTAACGTGCATGGCCTTCTGTTATTCTTGCTTGATCGTTAGAACCGAAGAATAAAAATACTAGGAATTTACAAGTGAACTCGACCAGTATGACCTGCTAGCTCAAAAAATTTACTAGGGATTTTCCTATACTTTTTGCTCTAATCAAACAGAAATTACCGTAGTCACATTACGCAGTTCCAAGAACTAAAATTATTAAGAAGAGGCAGCCACGCCATTGATGACCCGACGTTAAACTATCAGGGCTTGTCGGAACCCTGTGGGGGCCACATAGGCTACAATACTCTAGCACGGAGCATACCAGGATCTTAACCAGGCGAAACAACTTGAGCTTCAATTTTCTAGGGCAATTTTCACCTTTCACTTCAGCGTTTAACACAACTAAATTGAACTAAACAACTTCCGATGAGTTTAGGATACGGAATAATGGCCAAGCATCATGACCTGTGAGCAGGTGTCGGTGCTAGCCTCTCTGGGGGACTTCAGAAATCATACCAGAAACAAGACACGTGCGCAACCAATCGGGCGGGGTCCGAACACACTCCGAGAAGCGCGCCTGCGGCCTGCTAAGTTCTGTAGCTTCTTGGGTCTGACCAAGAATAGGGTTAAAATTTTTAGTATTCACGGTCCACCCTTGAGGTTACGATAGCCGGGGTCGTATGGGCATGGTGTTGGGAAGTTGCGCCACGCAGCTGCGTCCCGTTATTACATCGTATGGGGGGATACGCCGTGAGCCGTAAATTTTTCGTTCAACCCCCACGTCGTGAGTTTAAAAATTTTTCCCCTCGTCCAACCCTTGCGCCGTGAGGCGTCTATTTTGTTCTGGGTGACCGCAAGGACGGCAACCGCTTGTAGGAATTTTGGAAATTTTGCAAATAGAACTCGCAAAGGTTAAGATTTTAGCTTTGCGTGGACGTCTCGCAGCGTTAGGTCCTGGTGTTACCCATAATGATGTCTCGTAGCTTGTACTAACTTGCATGTGCTCTGGAAATTTTTGAGCCTCAATTTATTTGGTGCCCTTGTTTGTGTTGCTTATGGAACAGTTGACTGTGTTACGTTCTACTTTTGGAGGCTGCCCAAGGGGCAGTGGCATTTGAACCGATCCTGTACGTAAGGAGTAAAGGGCACTGTTTCAGAATTGCTTACTATTCGCTTGTAGCTGTTTTACTAACTAAATAGCCTACTAGTTATCATCAGCGTATCTATTACAATTTTGCCAAATAGGACTAATTAATTGACTTGTATCGACTCGACCTGATTATTTCGTTACGACTCGTCAGCTTACCATCGTCATCCACCGCCCCCGTTGGTCGAACGATCGTTGGCTCGTCAGGGATCATTTCTCGCTGCTTGGTGTCGCATCCGCTTGTTGGTTAGCGATTGACGGTATATTTCGTTTGTGGAATTTATTCAACAGCCGTATTTCGGTGGCCAATTCCGAGACTATTTGGAACTGTCATTTCATCCGATATCGCCGCCGCCCTTTGACTGCTCCACCCTGACAGTAACATTCGTACGTCGTTTGTATTGGCTGCGCAACTCAAGGGACTGGTTCTTTGCCGCTGTCGCTGGGTATTCGGATATTTCGTTATTGGAACCGTACTCGACGCGTTGTGGAACGATCCCGCTTATCAGACATTTGGTTTGGACGTGGCTGAACTTGAACAATTGGACATTGTAATTTGATTTAGCTTTATGTTTGATTTTTATGTCATTTTTGCTAAGTTGATTTGTGCGCAGCTCTTGATTGAACCTAACCAGTAACGTGGTGTTGTTGGAATTCATTGGTTTAACGATTGTAACTATAATTGCAAATTTACCTGTTAGGCTGTTTGCTTCAGTGGTGACCGGGACCATCGTGTTTCATTATCGATAACAGGATTGTGTGATTTACTTTCGGTTATCTAGCCCAGTGGGTCAAGGTAGTTTGGTTTAACACGAACGTGCTCGTTTGTACCTGCAATAATACATTTATGTTCTTTTCCTTGCTTTATTATTGCGGGATTTAACGCAGAGATTTGGTAGCTTTTTGGCTGTTAGTTAGACGCTAGTCCCTGATATTCAAGTATATGCATTTATCTACTGAAATCAGAGCCTACACCTACACAAATGGACTCTAACAGTAATCATAACGGAGACTTGAAAAATAGTGGCTTTTTCGGCGCGACTGATGGATCGATGGAGGATAATACCCGCTCCAGATCTTGACCTGCCGCTGGCACTGGTGAGCGACCGCTAACGCCCCCTCCACCACGGCCTGCCGGTCACTTGCTTCGTGGAGAATTTGCCGAAGCGCTCGGTTCGGACACGAACGCTACAAACGCGATTCTACATCACTTAACCACCCAGTCTACTGGCCCTCCAATGATACCGTTGCGGGACATGCCAACTTTTGATGGGAAATCCGGAGGCCAACATTTTGAGGACTGGGTTCGGATGTATAACCGTCTCTCCAACGCCAATGGTTGGGACGATCGTCGAAAGTTGATTTTCGTGCCAGCTCTCTTGCGTGGATCGGCAAGGAAGGCTTTTGAGGGCCTCCCACTGGGAAAACGCCAAAGTTTTCTAGGTCTCGTCGCCAACTTAGGTTTTCTGTTTTCCTCTTCTCGACGACCTGACAAATCATTATCAGGACTTTGCACTATCATTATCAGGAGAAGCCTATCGTCGAAATGACAACTATACGATGGGCCGTGGAGGTCCCCCACCACCTCAGTCTCGCTGATTTGAGACCGGAGCTGGGTATCGAAACAACCCAGGATGGAATAACGGCGGAAATCGCCAGAACTTGAACCAACCTGGGTATCAGCCTAACCGTCCACCGCCAGGTTTTGGCAATAATAATCGTGGAAATGAAGACTACACAACTAACCGACAACCCGCCATGTATAACAACCGGCCGGGACAGGCCAATGGATATCAACGGGTCCCAAATGAGCGACCTCCGCTTTACCGAGGTATGGGGCCCCAACAACAGTGTAACCGTCCCTATGCTGGAGACAATGAAAATACAAATGGTGGTGCTGTAGAGCGCCGCAGATACCAATCAAATTGTAATGCTTCACAAACAACAGGTAATCGTGAACCTAGCCCAGCCACTACCCACCGCTTAGAAGTGCTTAGTCGTGAACTCGGCATGATCCAGGGCAAATTAGGATACAGCGCACGGACTGGACGCGTTAACGCCATATCAACGACAGATGAACCACAGTATGATGACGACGGATACCTGATCAACCGGCACGATGACATGGACTGTTCCGAGACAATGGATGGGTTCGCTGAAAGGCACTTGAACGTTATTACGACTGCTCCTTGGGCTGATGCCTCGCGTCTTCCTCGGAGCCGTGGTCCGTTCCAGCCGGTCGACGATCCTGAGATTAAGACGTTAAGCCCGACGAACGTGGACGATGAAAGATACCAGGACGAACTTAGTAATTCTGTGTATAACATTGAAAATTTAAGATACCAAAAAGAGGGTTATGAGGGAGAGGGTTCGTATATCTTATGCGCGGACGCACCAAGCGCGGGTATTGATCCGTTTGTATATATGGCTGCGAACGAACAGCGAGGCGAGCGTATGGTTAACCAATCGAACCAGTGGTTCCGGCGTGGACCCGACGCGAACGCACGAACTTTATTGGCTTTGAATGGTAGTAGTGATCGTGTAGAGATTTGTGAGGTAATGGAAGATGATTATGTTGAAAATTATAGGTTCAGTAATGGAAAGGGAAGTGTTCATTTTAATGCCGGTAGACCCCAGTGAAGCACCTCAAGGTGGAATTCCGGATCCCCTAGCTCTTTGGAGATGACTGAAGGGAATGTGAATGAGGATGATGTTGTAATTGAGCCATTGTTATTATTTTCCTCCTCTGAGACTGGCCATCCGAAAGTGTGCGTGGAGAGTGTTGTTGAGGTTGATTATTCCGGCAGGGAAGCCGATGATGTTGATATGGCTCGGGAAAATGTGGATTTATTCGGGTCGCCGTGTGAGGCAACCATGGAGCTTTTAGAGGTCAGCGAACGACCAGGAACGATGGAGGCTGCGGTGTACGATGTTAGGGCCCTCTCGGAGTCGCCTAGCCCTAGTTCCGTTCTCAATTATAGGTCGAATGATGTAGTATGTGGGCCGGACCGCCGCGCGGATCGTCCCTTGCGTGCGTGTGAGAATTGTGTGTCGTATGTATCTGCTAAGTTAGGACGTGCTTGTAGCCTTAGTGAATTATTGGAAGATGGTAATGGAAGTGAAGTTGATGTAACTGAATGTTATTTTGTGCCGGCGAATAATAATATTGATGGACATGAGGTGACTTTCCCGACTGCATTGACAAGGGGTTTCACAGTCATTGGGTCCTTCCTTGATGCTGACCGGGGCCGCCCTTGTCACCCGTGTCATTGTGGAGGTAGTGAGCGATTCGCGATCGTTGACACCGAGGAAGCGGGTATGATCGTCGGGGCTGAAATGATTGCCCGGGGTCTGCCCAGATACGGGTATGTTGATGGCGGGGTGGCAAACGAAGACCGTCTGTCGCATTATGAGGATCCCGTTATGCCCACCGTTGCTGAAGCGCGCAGTAACGTTCCTAATGTTGAGCTAAGTTTTTTCAATGACCTGCGTGATGAATCTATTGTGAGCGATGATCATACATGGCGGCGGTCGGTCATGCCAGGGAGTAGAGGCCCCCCACAGGGGGTCGCTGCCATCCCGGGGGGGAGGGGGTAACCCCCTCTGGCCGGCCAAATTTTCCTAGGGTGGTTGGTCGTGAGGACCTTTTTTTGGTCCTAGCAGCCATATTTTTCCCCTATGAGTTCAGTTTCTGCACTTTTACTTCAGGGAATGACGTCGTGAACAAAAAGCTTTCCATAAATTTACGGCCACACATGCACCATTAGCAGCAAGCAGGCGCAATTTGCGCAAGGTTTTGCACTAAGGTCCTACTTCGACACTCGTCGAGGAGCTGCCAAGCCCCCCTACGGTGGGGGTGCTGCGCACCCCAACCCCGGGGGGCGGGTTACCCCCCTGGCTTTTCGGCCTTGGGGGGGGTCCGGACCTCAGGGGGTTACCCCCTACCCCCCTGCCGCCATGTATGGTGATGATGTTGTTGAGCAGAAAGGTAGTGAATTGACGGAGTCGGTTGAACTCCTATTTGAACATAATGGACCCAATGCGAGCGATGCGAACTGTACAGGCGATGCGAATGAGTGTTTGCTAAGTCAGGGTGCCCAATCAGATGATGGTAAGAGTGATATAGTACTAGGAAATGAGCGTAGGTACAACGTGGTGAGTGCGCCAGAAGAACTGGCTGATAGTTTTAATGAGGATAGCGATGACGAACTCGATAAGGAACAACTATTGAGCGATGAAGAGTTCTGGGCTACGTGGGAAGATCCTAATGCTGATTGGTATAGACGTGAACCCACCCCCAATGTACGAGAGTGGCACCGTGAAGAGGCGTGCGAAAAGCGCCGAAACAATAAGCTACCGCGAGTACTATCAGACCACGGCATTGATTTGAGCTGGCGAACAAGTCAATCGTCTATCCATTCTGAGAACGACAATGGTGACACCAGCGAAGATGGATCGTGTAAAGGTACTGAGGAGAGTAGCGATGTTAGTGAGCCGAGGGAACGGAATGAGTTGAACCTAGTGCTCCCGCGTAGTAATAATACTGTTGTGTTGGTGATGATCCTATCGAAAAGTCGCCGGGTATACGCCTGGGTAACTTAGGTGATTCTACCGATACTTTGTTCAATATTTCAAGCGACATTTTGGGACTCGTCGAAGAGGTGCCTTGAATGCCTTCGGGTAAATCGGATAGCCCATTTCAGAAACCTGGACAGCCGAAGATGAATCCGTCGAAGGGAGACCAAGCATGTTCCCGGGTAATTCGGAGGAGTCAGTAAGCATAATTAGCGAGCAGGTAGACGCGGGTATGGGACAAGGAAACTTACTTGACTTTGTACGGGACGCTAACGATGAACGATTGGACGAGCAACTGTCGAACACATGAACTTTATCTTACTAATGATATCCCGATTGAACTTGGACACATTCGCCCGTTAACAGCGAATGAACGAAATCAACTGTGGGGACCGGATGCATTGTTTGCCATTTCCACTGATCATGCAGAGACTTCGCTTTACCAATACCCTCGTATTGCGTTGGCAGAGAATTCGACCCCTTGCGTAGAGGAATGCCTCATACCGAGTAATTTTAGAGCAGGCGAAATAAACGTCGACTTCGGACAGTCTGCGGTACTACAATCGAGGGCTCTTTTCTATCGGAGAGTTGTGTTAGCCATGGACCAATTAAACAACTTGAGTAGGCTTTTCGATGTCCGCTTCGAAGGTAGTACCGATGCGGCTCTTCAACGAGGTTCCGCTATGCTTAGCAGCATCCTAGGTATGGCTTCCCCTATCGACCACAGCGTGACTGGATTGTACCACGATCCAGTAGCTCTCGCCTCGTTGGAACTATTCATTGAATTGGTGGGTCAATGCATGAATGGCCTTACGCTACAACAGGTCATAGAGAAGGAATTTGAGGCAGAGTTGAATATGCACCCAGTGTGCCGTGAGTGTAAGAGAAGTCATGCCCGACCAACATCGAGCGTTAGCCCTTACTGTTATTTTAGCGGTCACCGCGGCAAATGGAATTACCAGGGTACTTTGAGCACCGCTTGAGCATCTATCCACAAAAAGGGTTACATAGTACCTAATTGGCGATACTATGTCGGTATTCAGACGTCCCGAATGCAACGCCTCTCCCGCGCTGCCAATATTGATGTGCGTGACATGCTGTGTGAAGCGCCCCAGTTGCAAGAATTCATCTATAGAAATCAGGGTAGTAAGGTAGTCCCAATAACTACTTTTGTTCAGCACAAAATGAGCAACATGGAGTTTATCGATGAATCCCATAGGCGTGATCGATTAGTGTTGCTGTGTGCGCGCCTAAGGCTCCTGCGACGCCCAGCTAGTGTTAACCTGCTCCAGATTGAGTGTGGTATGACAATAGGTGAACACGTATAAGTAGACTACTTAATTTCGGAACCGTGCACACTCCAACGTAATACTATCAGTAGTTCTGCTCAAGACTTAGACGAACAGTTGGCAATAGCGATGGCCGAGTGCTTGAACCCATCCGAGGAGACCTCCGAAGCTGATTCTCAGGAGGACCTCGCTGAGCGAAACGAATTCACCGGAGAAAATCCCGAACAATTAGACGGGGAAGTGGTGAACAATGAGGACGAGTCGCAGCCTTCCCGAAAGGTGGCTCGACCCTCTTCACCTGGCCTAGGTAACGGCTTAGGTCACTCTACAGATATGTGGAGAGTATGTACTATCTTATTGCTACTTTGGCTCTCAGCACTAAGTTCCACTCACGCTACGCTCTCACCGTTCAGCGATACAATTTCGAGAGTAAGTGCGTTTGTAAACCGCCAAGTGGGCGTTGTCATTAAACCACAGGGTTTGGTGATCACGTTCAACCAGACTACGCATTTGCCAGTGGTACTGCAGTTATGACTTCGAGATTGGGAACGTAAGTCGGACCCCTTTGTGAGCAATTTCTGTCCGCCGTATGAAGCCAACAGGTCATGCCGCGCTGATTGCTGTCGGAACGCAAATTGTACGGCGTATCCTCAGCTGCATAAGACCCTGGGCACCCTGGAACGCGCTACCACTACCCAAACGCAGCGATGTCCGACCTTACTTTCGGGTCTACAACACTGGCTGGAACGCTCCTGACACGCTTGCACAGCTGAAACTGCCGCTTCCTCAATACGAGGCCCGATTAGGCCATATCCGCTTTGAATCACTGAATCTAGGAGCATGCAAGCAAAGGCCCGGAATTGCTTTTTTGCGAACCACACGCGCTGTTGACCGACCACAGCACCAACTGTCTAGAGTTAATTATTGCTGGTGAACTTGTGCCCGAGTCCAAACACGCATGTAGCAACCAAACGCTTATCGGTCCACTCGCGAATGACACCGCCGTGCGCACAACCATTCAAGGAGTTTTGATTAGGACTAGTGAACCCGTGACTAATCGTATGCAGCTCGCACACGTAACGTTGGGCAAGGCTATAAAGGTCCCGCCCAACGGAATTTTATGGTTTCCCCACGGAAATTACACACATTTGGTCATACGATCGATAGTGCTGACTAGCATGTTGAAACCTGAGGAAATCACAATCAAATTCGGATCGAATATCACCATTGACCGGCTCTCCGGCCTCAAATTAGGACCTTTAACCTGGAGTTCACTCTACGATGCCAAGGCAACAAACTTACAAGTATTTCACATAGCTAAAGAACAAGTACAAAAGGTGGTTAACTTTCCCGCTCTGGAATACACCGGACTCTCGCCTTAGTTTATAGTTACAATTATCGTCAGTCTAATCAGTCTGGTCTACTGTATGACTAAGTGTAAGGTCTCGCCTAAGTACGGGTACTACATACCCGATGGTTCCCATGCCGTGGACGACTGATTAAGACTGAAGGAAAGCCTAGAAAAGCCATTCGATGGATTCGAGCCGAAAAGCGATTTCCAAGTGCCCCACCTGAGGAAGACATCAGCCCTCGCCCGGATCGTCCTTCGCCGACCGAGGTCACGGTTGCACCTTCGGGGACGCCGCGCGTATCCGTTGTGTCTAGCCGTGCCCCGCGTCGCTCCAAAAGACTATTGACAACACATGCCTCATCCGAAGAGTAACTTGTTTTTATTGAGGACGACGAACTATTTGCTGCCCACACTCGTGACTTAAGTCGCGGACCCCGTCAAGGCATGTTCACCAGACGTTTAAACACCATGAATGCCGGCAATACACCGTTACTTATTAATGCAACCATACTTGGCACCCCAGTCACGACACTTGTGGATACAGGAGCTGACGTTTCGATTATGTCCCAAGCTCTAGCCGCCCGTTTAGGCTTAGTACCCCGAGACACCAACACCACCCGGATAGTATCGGCTACCCAACAGGAACTGACTATAAGTGGAGTAGCGAAAGCTCCAATCACCATCGGATTACTGAGCACACCATGCGACTTCCAAATTACTACTGATACCCTGTATGAATGCATCCTGGGCACCGACTTCATGGCTTTACTACCATATTTGGCCATAAATTTCAAAGACCGTTGCCTGGATTTATCTAATGGAACTGAGAACTGTTCGGCGCCATTTGCCGACCAAGGGGACTATCGACCGCCAGTTATCAATGTAGTGTCTAGGCAATACACACAATTACCGCCGAACACAGAGTTATTTATCAACGCGATTCCCGAGATCACCCAACCGCCCACTGGTCAAGCTTTGTTTGTACCAGACCCCTTCATGAGGGACATCGCCATAGCTCACGCTCTAGTGCTCACTGGTCAACGCATGATCCCAGTAGCAATGATGAATTTTGAAAATCTACCCGTTGCCATACATGCAGGACAAACAATAGGATACATTGAAATGCTTGACGACAATCAGGTCGAGCTCTCATACGGCAGCAACAAACGCCTGCTCCAGCTCGGACCTCCTCAGCACATTAAGCAATGCAACAATATAGGTGTTACACGCGATAATGTAGTACAAGTAATAAATGAACAAAAGAAGGCGATCGATACGGAGCGATCTATACAGTTATTGAGCAAAATTGATTTTGGACAAACTACAGTTAACCCCTATGAATTAAAACAGTTAAAGACAACTATCTCCGAAAATGCAGATATATTCAGCGTACACCCGTTCGATTTAGGAAGTTGTGGTGTACACCAATATCGGATAGTGACTGGGGACGCGAAGCCTATTAAATAGGTGCCCTATCGTCTGGCACAATCGTTACGCGAACTCTTGCGAGAGGAACTAAACAACATGGTAGAAGCAGGTCTTATAACGCCATCCGATTCACCTTGGGGTTCTCACATAGTGTACGTCACCAAGAGTGACGGTACCCTACGTTTGCGCGTAGATTTTCGCAAGCTCAACGTGGTCGCTGAGCGCGACTTATACTAACTACCCCTCATAGACGACATATTGGGTTGCCTGCGAAACACTTAATTCATGTCCAGTTTATATCTCAACAAAGGGTTTTGGCAATTAGAATTGGATCCTGAAACCAAGGAGAAAACCTCCTTTGTCACCGTCCACGGACAGTATGAATACAACGTCCTACATTTCGGTCTAAATTCTTCACCAGGCGCCTTTCAAAGATGCATGTCAATCATTTTAAAGGGCTTAGAATGAGAACGATGGTTCATTTACATAGACGATATACTAGTTTTCTCGCCCACCTTTGAACAACATTTAGCAGACCTCATCACTGTATTTGATAGGTTCCGCAAGGCCAATCTTAAGCTGAAACCCTCCAAATGCCAATTTGGGCAGAAACAATTAAAATATCTCGGACACATTATTAGCTCTGAAGGAGTTAAACCTGACTCCGAGAAAATCGTCGAGATAGACAACTACAAAAGACCTGAGACCCTCAAACAACTACAAAGCTTCTTAGGACTTGTGGGCTACTATCACAAATTTATACCACATTTTTCCGAGATTTGTGAGCCACTCAACGCCCTCCGTCGTAAGGACAACCAGTTTAAATGGACACCGCAATGCGAGGAAGCATTCGGAAAGCTACGCAAAGCACTAGTACAAGAACCGTTATTCATCTATTCGGACTTCTCCAAACCTTTGATACTTCAAACGGACGCTTCAGGATACGCTCTAGGAGCCGTGCTCTCGCAGAAGACCGATAAAGGGACATCGCCAATAGCCTATGTTAGCAAGTAGCTTGTGGATTACCAACGGCGATACCCCGCTATTGAAACTGAGGCCCTTGCCATCAGATGGGCCGCTCTACATTTTAGGCACTACCTGCTCGGACACGAATTTCATGTCGAGACTGACCATAAATCGCTTAAGGCACTATTTGAGAACCGCCGCGAAATTCGCGCCTAGCCCAATGGCGTAATGAGTTACTCATGGAATTCGGTGGTTTCAATATCGAATATAGACCAGGTAAGGCTAATGCCAACGCCGACGGACTTTCGCGCGATCCCCGACACGACGTGGAATTTTCTGATTCCGCGGACGAAGCCGAGCACGACGAACAGGACCAATCTCGAATGGTTGCTGCAGCTGTAAAAGGACAGGATCGTGGTAAAAGCAAAGCTGCTGCCAGACCGCCGCTGAGACTTCCCACTGAGGAGGCTTGGAAACGACTTACACGACAGCTAATGGGGTTCCCCGGACGCTCCCGTTACCCTACCGCCCGAGTATGTTCGAGAACGCTTCTACCGCATGTTCGGAGGACCTGGTTATGATTCTCTACCAGACCCAACGCGTTTCATTTTCTGCGGAGATGTGGACGACCCGTGGCCCGAAGGAGTTGAGGGGCCCTGGAGGCGCTCGACCGCTCCCGGACCACTGACTGGACCAGCTTCAACCGAAGAGCCCGCTAGTGACCCAACCCCTGGGCCTTCATCGATCCCTGATCCCTTCGTTAGGCCTACGCTACCGCAGGAATCCCCGACTGCTCCGACACCGCCCGCTCCTGGCGCGGCAAGCGAAAGCTCAACCCGTGCCACTGCTGGTACACCTGACCCTACTATACCCCGGACACTACCGACGAATGCTAGGCTAAGACGAATGCTAGGTATGGCGGTTTTCCAGAAGTTGAGTAATTCGATACTTTAATTAGGGTCGCTTACGCATACGGACCGCAAGTACAATTACAACGCCCTGAACAGGTGTACGACACCGGCGAACACATATACTTGCCACATTTCCAACGGTACGAGGGCAGAAACCTTCTCAACTACATACCTTACATTCAACGTAGAAATAAACAGTTTGGACCTATATGATGGTATCTGCATGCCCGGCAGTCGGCAGCTGACAAAAAGGCAGCGACCGCCCTCAAGTTAGAAGCCCACAATTGCAGACTCTGGCCCGACACTGCTATTCTCTACTTACATCCCATCATGCCAAACAACCACAGGCCTAAACTGTGTGTACCCATACTACTCAAACACGAACACGACACTTTATTCGGTGAACATCCAGGTAGGGATTGTCTGCTCAGCAAGCTCAAGTAATTCTACTATTGGGAGACCATGGGTAAGGACGTAGACGAGTAGGCAAAACGATGTGTACTCTGCCAGCGATCACGAAATTTACCACAAAATGTCCGAGCCGCGCTTGGAGACAACCCGCTGGCTAGTGCCCCTATGCACAGCATGTTCGTTGACATATTGGACACTCGGGTTTTGTCCCGAAAGGGGAATCGGTATGTTATTGCCTTCATAGATCAGTTCACAAAGCTGGTCATTGCCGCCGCGTTGCCCGAACAAACAGCTAAGAGTGCAGCTAGGGTTTTCGTCGAAGATGTGGTGTGTCGTTACGGCGCAGCCGAAGAACTGGTATCGGACCGAGGAGAATGTTTCGTTTCCGAAGTAATGGAAGCCTTGTATGCTAGGTTACATACATTCAAAAGGTAAACTTTGAGCTACAACCCGAAGGCAAATGGGGAGATTAACTGTTTCAACCGCACCTTACTGTTTGTTCTGAGGGTGGCTTCACCCGAAGGCGACCATACTACCTGGGACGAAGTCCTTCCCTACTGCATCGTGTCTTACAATTCAGCAGTACACGCTTCCACGCACTACCCACCCTTGATGCTTATGCACGGACTCCAACCACGAGTACCGGGTGGAATCGAGACACAAACTGAATGGGGACGCTATCCCGGAGCAGAAGCTTACCTTGCGAATGTACAACGGTGGCTAGCTACAATCAGGGATAGAGCCTATCGCTCTATTCAGTCTGCTAAGGAATATAGGAAACGCTACTACAATCGTAAGATTAAGGTCCTAGATTACCGAGTTAATGACCATGTATGGGTCTACCGATATTATACTACACCAGGACTATCACGAAAACTGGAACGCAGATGGTGTAGACTATACCAAATCACTAAGATAATGCTACCTTGCATTTGTGTCAAGCTCCCAGGAAAAAACAATGCTTCTGACCATGTAGTCCACACAAACCACAAAAAACCATGCTACAGACCACTAAGTAGTTTCCCTGACATGGCGATTACTGAAGGATGTGCCTCCCGCGTACATTGAGGCTGAACTACAGGAACCAGGAGAAACCATCCTCGCCGACAAATATTTCGCTAGAGAATTGCAGGCTGCTGATCCAGAAACAGTCGACAGACTGCGCCAAGAAATTGATGGCGCATCTGACACAACTAGTGTAGAGATCGGAGAACCTAACTTAGAGTACCCGCAAGCTCAGACAGACATGCACAGCGCTGCAGTAGCAGAATTGGCCATTCGAGCCCCAGCCCAAGGTCCATCCGGAGCTCCGCAATAAAACAGGTTGCCTATTTGTGACTCCGATAGAACTCCGTACACTGAATGGCCCGCTATCTCGCAGGAACTCGCTAGCCAAGACCCCGCTAAGTTGCCTTACGCGCTTCGTAAGCCTCGCGGTACCTTCTCGCCGGAATACGGACGGCATACTGCCCCAGTAACCTTTCGGGAACAGGAACGAGCTGTCAGACCTGAGAAATCAACTAGACCTTTAGCACTGCCACGTTCAGGCAATGGTAGTTCTCTGCGACCATTTAACGTCGACGACTTAGGCCTCGTCGAACTACTCGCCTCGCAAGATCCAGATGAGTCCTCGCCCCATACTCCCGAACAAGCCGCCCCTTCAACTTCGGCAGTGGAACATGCCGTCCAAACCTCGCCGCTGAGGTCCGCCCAACGCCGTACCGCCGCCGCTACACAAACTTACCGTAGCCCATTACTCAAAACGCCTTGTCACTGACCCGGACAGACCACTGGTACTGTATCACATCTATCGTGAACCTACGGCGTCGTACGAACAACGATACTCTAAACCTCGCAGCGCGTACTCCGCTCCACCTACCCCGCTCCCACACATGCCACTGATGCCACTAGGATTCGAAGCCACGTTAGAGGAATACGTCCCAGACGAGTGGCTTATGCCCTACTCTACACTCCCTAGGCCACAGCGCACACAGTCTTCCCCAGGTATCGTCAGCCTCCTTTGGAACCCACTCCGACACGAGAACCCAAGCCTAAACCACCGGGAAAGCTAGTTCAGACCCCCGCACCAGTGAGTGAACCAGTATCATCTGTAAGTTCTGAGAACACATCGCCCGAAACTATTGATTCCCCGCCACCACCACATCGGTATTGTCACCCCTAGCGGAACAAGAAACCGGTACCCCATATGTTCCTTCCTTCGGTCGATGGACCACTAGGAGACAAAACCAACAAGTGGAATGGAAATGGACATTAGACGAAAGGAGAAGGATAAAGCAGGAAGAGGCTCGTGCCCGAGGAGAACTCCAGGATGCAACCGAGTTGATGGAATATCTATCAGGACGTATCGTACAAAACCCTCCCGCGGAGGCCCAAATAGCCGCCGATGCAATTGTAGGAGAATTTGTTGAAAGTTTGGCTAGGAGACGCGAGACAAGTGGACGAGACGCGAGCAAACAAAGTCGACCCTCGGAATCTTCGGAAGGCGGTAAATTGAAACGATCTCAAAAACATGCCGCACCGGCGGCCAGCGAGACAACCTCAACCAAAGGCGAGTCAACCAAGGGCTCCTCTATTCGGGGGAGGGAGAAGGCGCCGCCGCTCAGCGTACCCTCCGCCACTCTAGCTCTAAAAGAGACTCTAGCTCGACCGGCACGCGCCAAAGCGCATGCCCGAACTCCTGCTAAAGCCCAACCACATGTTAGCTGGGAAGCCTGGGAGGAAGAAACATCCTTAAGTCAACTTTTACCGGGACCTAGTCGAAGACCCCGCTTTGAACTTGACTATTATACTGAGGAAAGTGGGGGTTCTCCGGCGATGGGGCCTTCTATTGAGGAGACTGAGGAGAAGACAGAACCTCCTCAACCCACTCGACGACAACCACATCGTCAGGCTAGGGACCACCGTCGAGTGTATGAAGATTATATACCACACGGAGACGAAGCTCGGGTAGTAATCCCGCGAATTGCCCCCCGAGAGCCTGCACCGCAACCCCAGTCCTAGCTCGACGAACAGCACCCCTCGCCCAACCGACCCGACATCTAGACCCTGTTATGCCAATGAATCCGCCACCCCGGAGTACTCGCTCCCGGCACGAGATGTTCGAACCTTTTAGGGACATATTTGACGAACAGGACATCGAAGACATGTTGGCTGCGCATCCTGACTTGGAACCGGACGAAGACAACGGACAACGCCAACTACGACCAGCAAATCTTGGATTGGAGGCGGTCCGACCTCCTAGACAACCGCCTCGAGGAAGACGGTTGTAACGCTGATGCCACCTTAAAACGTCTCTCCTGAGAACTCGTGCTCCCGCACCAAACATCCTTCAAGAACCGCCACTAACGGCGATGAATATTATTGCAGGAATCATCGACCGGCAAATCAATAAAATGGGCCAAATCCCGCAGCCACGTGTGCCTCGATACACCATCAACTACGCCGCCCCCATTGAAACGTTTCTTTCGAAAGGCACGCGTTGGCCTGAATTATCAAACATGGCTCCGTTGGGCCAAACAATCAAATAGTACCCAATCGAGTATACTCCAACGGAGCAACGATACCAGCTCCTCGTCACCTATTTATTCGAAGAGGAGCAAGCAAGACAAGATATATCCGACCTAAAAATGGGAGCTCGAGACATCAAAGCCATCTCCCGAAGGAACAAACAAAAGTTCCCGATCCAGAAATAACGGAGCGCCTTCGCTCGATCCTCCCGCACCTCATGCGAACAGTGCTCCAGAAATTCAAAATCCCAAAATTCCGAAATGTCCTACTCGCCACCGGGCACACTCAACTGCTCGAGGCGAACCGCTCGGACTCCTTCTGGGGAATTGGTCTCGGATCAGAAGAAGTCACTTTCGGCCGACGACCCCACCAGTGCCATAATGTGATCGGCCGCCTACTGGAGGAAATTCGTAGCCTCCTTCGACATGGCACAGCCACATGGCCGACAGTGCTTATTCTCGGTGATTTGTTAGCGGAAAAGCTGGTTAAAATAGCCGCCTCAAAAGGATGGTTTGCCATGGTCTGGCCAGGGGCCACCATGCAGTTTCTGGCTCGGATAGCAACATGTATTGCCACGCCCCAAACCAAGACCATCATTATTCTTGGCGGATACAAGGCCGCACTGCGATCTAAACCGCATGAAGGCCGTCTCCTGGACACGCCGAGCAAATTCATGCGTCGTGTACGACGACACATCTGCTCATTTGACTACTTATTGAGCCATGGAGCTCGAGCAGTGATAGCGCCGCCTCCACCAACTTGGGATATTGGACAGGACGACGTGAACGCGTGGTCCCATGGATTCGCCCGCCTACTTCAGGACATTAATTGTCAATTTCCGGACCGAGCACGGAAGTCCGTGATGCCCCACTACCCGCCGGAATTATTGGAATCTGGTGCATGGGAAACGGGTCCCAGCTAGAACCCACCCACGGAACCTCAAGTGACGGAACCATATATTGGCTTCCTTCGCAGATGGGTGGAACAACAAACATCATAGTGGTGGGAACTCACCAAAGCGAAAACCGAACTAAAATTGCACAATTAATTTGTGATCATGGAACGTTAACGAACGTAGTTTACTGAAGGACCACTTAGGATAACTCAGGGACTTCGTATCCAGGATTGGCACAGGGCTGTATTGTATATGAATGTGTATTGTATCGTGTTCGACAGTTAATACTCTGCATTGCTGTATTACCCGTAACTGGTGCTTATTAATTTACGGAAAATTTAGCAAAACGAGCCCACAGAGGCACACAAACGAATTGTTTAACCCCATGTAAAAAGTCATTTTCCCCCCTTAAAAATATAGGAGGAGGGCTTGGTTTGAATTCACTGGGTTCATCATACGAGCGTTAGGATAAACCACTCAGTAACCGTTGGTCATGCAAAATATTGACCATTTAGCATGATAAGGCTGAACCCTTGTAGATAAATTACGTGCTTAGTTTAAAATCTAGATAACAAAATTACCAAGCGGCGAAGGCGTTCTGCTGCCACTTCTGCGATAAGCCGAACTAAATTTTTGGAGAGGTCTTAAGTGTGAGACCTCTGTACAAGTTTCAAGTACAATTTCATCGTTAACAAATCTCAGGCTAAAGAAAATTGTTCGTACCCGTATAACTAAGTCCGAATATTTCCATTTAAAAATATAAGAGATGTAACAGGACCGTTCCGGCCCCGTTACGAGTGTTTTCATGATTCTCGCACCCAAAGTCGTATTGGAACACGTTGGCACCGGGTCAAGTTCATACATGAAATGTCGTATTTTATCAGTGAATCGTTTTCAACAGTGAATCGTTTTGTATAAAAATGCCGTATTTTATCAGTGAATCGTTTTTAATAGTGGATCGTTTTGTATAAAAATGCCGTGTTTTATCAGTGAATCGTTTTAATAGTGAATCGTTTTGTATAAAAATGCCGTGTTTTATCAGTGAATCGTTTTTAACAATGAATCGTTTTGTATAAAAATGCCGTATTGTATCAGTGAATCGTTTTATCAGTGAATCGTTTTATCAGTGAATCATTTTGTATGAAAATCCGGTATTGTATCAGTGAATCAGTTTGTATAAAAATGCCGTATTGTCTCAGTGATTCGTTTTATAATTCGTTCTGATGCCGTATACCCCTATTTGAGTAGTCTCTACCTTTATGTACCGAATTCTCACCGGGACGAGTGTTATGATGCAAACAGCCTAGGGAGAATTAAGCTGCCTCAACCGATTCGTAAGACTAAACATGGAGCCCATACCGATAGAAAAAGGAACACGCAGAACCTGAGGAGTTGCCACCACATGTTGAGACTTTGGCGGTTAGGACCGTCCGGAAATAGGAGGCCCCTGGCTGCAGGTTCAAACTAACCAGTTTATATAAATAGAAACGGAGAAATATCAAATTTACCTAGTTGCAGCTGTATACTAAGCAATGGTCACGAGAAATCACAATTCGCAACCAACTAAATTTACACGTACGGTAGCTTTTGAGCTTACAAAGGTCGACGGATACCGGGTTAATTTGATGGCCCGCACCCGTCTAGTGAATAACCGAAGCAGGTATCCGGGGAACAACCGGAGCATGTTGGTAGAACATTTTGAACATTCCTGCACCCCTTCTCTGCCTCTTCGTGTCCTCGGTGTCCTTTCGTCCTTTCTTCTTCGCTTTCTCTAACCGACTTCTTTGGTCGGTTGCTTTTGTTGTTGTTGCTGTTGTGGCCGTGTTGTGCGTGTGTTTTCTGTTGTGTACTTGAGCGACCTCTCTGTCGCTCAGGTCGCCGTTATGTCTAGTATGTGTTGGTATGTATGTATTTGTATATACATGTAAGTATGGGTATAGATATATATATGTATATGTATGTAAGGACATAACATGAATCGGACGGACGAGGACAAAACGTACAAATTTTGCTTAAAATTGATAGTTTTACGGACCGACCGGACGCAGATGACTAGAACAGACGGGGGGTGCGTTTAAGGCCCTCGCGTGGGGTTCTGGGGCCTCAGATTAGGACTCGATCCGGTTAGGAGTCCCTTGGAGGATGTTCTACCCCCAACCTCGAAATGGGACGATTCGCGTCATTGGTTCCCCCTGGGACGTGCGGGAATCAGCTAGATCAGCTAGAAGTCACGGTTCAAAATGGTTTTCTCGGCATCTTGAGGTGTCCTCATGAGCAAGGGTCACCTTCAAAGCCAAATTTAGCTTAACTGGGAGGGCGGAAAGTCGAAAACCACAAAGATCGAGTCGATAGTCGCCGAGTCGAGATGGGCTGGCAAGATCAAACAATCGAAAATTGAGCAGATTGTCGCGCTAATTGGGGCTGAAGAGGGAAATTGCGTGACCCGAAAGTTTTCGGTAGTGGTTCAAATTAAGCGGGGATCGGAAGCCGTTTGAATGCTGTGAGTTTAGGATCCGATTTCGCTGAACATCCGGTACTAATTGCAGGAAATTTGAGCTTAAACGCTCGGATTTCACAAGAAAATCGGGACAGAAATCGCAGATGGCTGACCTCCGAGTACTCAGAGGGTTCAAGTTTGATATTGGCAAGTTCAATTGAAGCCGACTCTCCCTAAAGACCACGACGGCTTACGGTAGCTGTCAAATTTAAATGTCCGGAAGTGTCCCCAATTGGACGCCTAAGGAAGAACTCCAAAAAAGTGGGCGTCAAGACACGTCAACGATTGGATGGCGACAAAATCGCTATCCTAAACTACAGACGAAAATTCCGAGCCTACGACCAACGTGTCGACTCTTGGAATCAGTTCGACTTCGGCAGCGCGGAGTTCGGTCGACTCTACTGACCGGCTCCGATGCTTGACTCTAATTATTAGTTGTTTTCTATTTCGTGCTTTCTCGTGGTTTTCTGTTTACGTGTTTGGAATGGGATTCGATCGATGGAGGACCCGCGCTGACATCCTTTGTCCCGCGAATGGGGCCAGCAGATGCTGCCCCGGATCAATGTTCATAAGTAGTATCACGGATTATAGGGGTCTAGTTTCCCCGGATGCAACAGTAACAGGCCGTTCATAGGCAGCTTAATAGGTTCCTGCACAAACCTCCAAAAAATCGAGTCCTGTTTTGGCCATGTGGAGCGATTGCACGGGATGTTAACATATTGTAGGTGATAAAGTCGAAGTCCTGCTGATTCCCCGTTGTCTTAGGTAGGGCACACCGAAATGGACGCCTCTCGTCCAGATTTTACACGACTTGCTACTTTGAGCTAGGGTTATCGAATATTCCTGAGCCGACCACGGTAAAATTTCCTCGAACATATACGCCGAAGAAATAGGGACTTGTTTAACAGTTTATTCTTATGATTTACAAATTTACAGCTTAGTTGACTGTTCGACGCTCATGGCGTGTTTGAGCTCGGACAGAAATGCAGCTTAGGAACGGAGGACTAGCCTCCGTTGGGCTTTAGAAAGCCCCAAAATTTATTTATCATCATGAGTGAAGAAAATTTGGGCCTATAAAAATATTGAACAAATTGTAAGTATCTTAGTTTGAGTTTAAGGTGTTTACTGTTCACAAGGAACGCTGTTAAGGGATTGTCTCGGTTTCATTATTGGACTCTTATTTTATAGCGTTTAGGTGTACACAGATTGATCAAAGTAGCAGGAACATTGCGCCAGTTTTAGGCAACTATAATTGGCATCTCAATTAAGCACGAACTTCAATATGACGACTAACCGAAGAATGCTAGGCGATACCCCTGGGCCCAAAATAACCCAATAACCGGCCAATGGGGCAAAGCCCTTAGCCGCCCCAAAATTTCGTTCGCCCCAGTTAATGCCGAGCACGGACAGTTTGATATTAAAATGTCATCTTGGCACACTCTGAAATATACCATCAAAACGATCAAACTTACGAGTGTCCATCGTAACAAAACTACATGGTCTTCCCTTTAGGACTAATGTCCCGAAGTAACCGTCGCTAAAAAAGCGACCGCATGCCCCAGCATTGCTTCTTTTGTCGACACTTCTTGCGGGAGCCACTCGCCATGTTCCCGTCTTCAAAATAAAACTTTTAAATTACACCTGGAAATAAAAAACTCACCCCCTCGCCTGCGCCATCTTGGTCCCATGGCTGCCGAGTGCAAAACCCCAACTTTTTTTTGGAGCGAGTCGATCGCTGAGTTCAACCCGATTTCACTATTTATCCTGAGTTTCCCGTTAGGCTATGTACTATGTATGACTATGTTCTAGCTTTCATTTCTGTTTCCTTTTCCTTTTGCCCTTCAGCAGATTCGATCCTGCACGGGGAATTCAAGCCCACTGCAGAATTACATATCTTAACCATTCAGCGATAGAGATATAGAAACATCGGCAACTAAGTCGATAATAACTCAACTGTACCACAGTGCAGTTGAGACACTGCGACGCTGCAGTGTTAAGGCAATAGGATGAGCGTTAGGGAGATTCATCCGACGAGAAAAGAGAAGACGCAGACGCGTCCAGGGCCGACCGCCCGTGCTCCCTCACCTAGTAAAACCCCTCAGGCCAGGATATAGGATCGGATAATTGATCTGTAGTGCGCATACTGCCTGTGTGACGTACCCCGCCGAACCTCCTATAAAATCGGCCGAGGATTCGAGATAAACAACTAAATAACCAGGCTCGCCCCTGGGGGCGGCCCAGAGATTGTCCAGGAAATCGCCCAGCGCTGTTTTCACGCTACGACCAACCCCCACCGCTCTGAATTTGATGAATTGTTCTACCACCTTTTCTATCGCTTCCCCGTTCGGTCAGTCGTGCTGTTGATAGGCAAAGTTACCTGAGACGACGACGCGAACCAATCTGTAGGCATAACCGTCTTATTTACTTCGAGTAACACCCGGACCATACTATTTTGGTGTTGCCAGAGTAGAGCTCGCATAGTCAATCCACGCCGCTGTTCTTTCCCCTAACCCCGTCTAATGTCTGTCACCGTGTATCCGAAATGGCAAGCTAAGGAGCATTTTCTGAAGCACACTAGGGCCCCTGCTTATTGCGCCGCATAGCTAAAGAGTCGCTAACATTGAGCCGAAGTAGGGATAACCGCTTCTAGTCCGCGCACGCGCGGGTATCTGCACGCTCCGTTCATGTTTTCCTTTTTAGCGTCCTGTGCCTCATAGTCTGTTGAACCGAAGCGACCACCGCGAGCTACTACTAGGCTTCCCTGATTCGATTCACTTAGTCCGCCCCGATAGTCGTTGAGAAACACTCGTCCCCTCGATAAAATTCAATCATGTAAATAAACGTTGTATCATGAGCACCGAGTACAGTCTTACTTCATACCGAGACGATAGGAACTTTCTGTGGTTTGTCCGCTCGGACAAGTAGGCACTGCCCGCCACGGCTTGTTGGCGAGAATGTCCCAAGCACTGAAGTGCATGGCCTTATGTTATTCTTGCTTGATCGTTAGAACAGAAGAATAAAAGTACTAGGAGTTTACAAGTGAACTCGACCAGTATGACCTGCTAGCTCAAAAAATTTACTAGGGATTTTCCTATACTTTTTGCTCTAATCAAACAGAAATTACCCTCGTCACATTGCACAGTTATCAGAACTGAAATTATTAGGAAGAGGCAGGCCACGCCATTGATCACCCGACGTTAAACTATCAGGGCTTGTCGGAATCCTGTGGGGGCCACATAGGCTACAATGCTCTAGCACGGAGCATACCAGGATCTTAACCAGGCAAAACAACTTGAGCTTCAATTTTCTAGGGCAATTTTCACCTTTCACTTCAGCATTTACCACAACTAATTTGAACTAAACAACTTCCGATGAGTTTAGGATACGGAATAATGGCCAAGCATCATGACCTGTGAGCAGGTGTCGGTGCTAGCCTCCCTGGGAGACCTCAGAAATCATACCAGAAACAAGACACGTGCGCAACCAATCGGGCGGGGTCCGAACACACCCCGAGAAGCGCGCCTGCGGCCTGCTAAGTTCCGTAGCTTCTTGGGTCTGACCAAGAATAGGGTTAATATTTTTAGTATTCACGGTCCACCCTTGAGGTTACGATAGCCGGGGTCGTATGGACATGATGTTGGGAAGTTGCGCCATGCAGCTGCGTCCCGTTATTACACTGTACAATAGCGCTATTTGGCATCAGGCGACGATGGCAAAGTCGGCTTAGGTGGGTACATGGTCTCGACGAGTGTGGGAGTTTGAAATTTTCATGAACTCATAAATTTTCCTCAATTTCTAAAATGTTTTGCAATATATATTTTACCAAATGATTGCTAAAAGTTACATAAAATTTTGCTAAACTGCGCCAAGTTTTGCCGCATTTTTAATCATTTTTGTCTATTTTTTGAAAATTTTCAGTATATTTTTGCGAGGAAGGGGGTGGGGGCAAATTCTTCAGGGAGCGAGGGTATATTTGGCTTGGGTGGTAGGCCGACAACAAGCGGCACTTCCACTGCCCCACCGACAGCTACGCTATACGACTAAATATAGTGTTCAGCTGGGCGGCATTTTGTACAGATTGCCCATAAATTTAAACTTTACCGTTTCAGGAATGCTATAAGGCGAGCATCTCATGTGGGATGCGAAATCACTAATAATACAAATTTACTTAAGGCTTAAGCCGTACATGCTCATGAGAGCGGGAGAGAGGATTCACTAGTCTGAGACTCGAAGCAGCTAAGAAGCATGCTAAGATAACGCAGCTAAGATATATCAAATACTATTTAATTGACCGGAAAGCGTCGTAGGCTGTAATAATCCATCAAATATACCACAGCAGTTCGCTTTGTGGGTCAAAAGGAGTCAAAAAGTTTATAATCTTGGTCACAAATAATTTCTATGGGTCTCACCTACAATTTCACCGCTGTTTTTGCCACACTAAATTTTATTTCCGGATAGCGTGTTTCCAATTTGATTTAATTTAAAAAATTTGGGAAACATAGGACAAGAATACTATCTGATGGGAAAATATTTTAATCCAAGCGTCCTATCATAATTGTCTCATAATTAGCTGTGTGCCTGATCTTGCTGTTAAAATGTTTATTTTCACGAGTTTTGAGAAACATTTTAAACTGGACAGTTATTGAATCAGCACTCATCGACCCCTAGTTTAATTAAGGTTCTGTAGAACTAGAATTGCTCTCAACATTATATTTTGGCAGTCAAATGTAAATTAGCGTGAGCAAGGGTGCATGAATACATTTTGACAAGAGCGAAACATTTGTCACCATGGCTATACAAACACATCGAGGAGGACGGCGCCCATTCATTTAGACTTCACCCTCGGTTATTTTGGGTGCCACGGCATCGTTTATAAAAATTTATCCAGATTCCCCAACTCCTTCTTTTATTTGCTCTTAAAATTTCGCCTCTATGCCACCAGATTGTACGGGTTTATGTCAAAATAGTCGACCATAAATGGGAGAGTGTTGGAACAAATTTTTATACATAATACCATAGCCGTTCTCAAAGTGAGGGTTACCATACACCAAAATCCATGGAGTAAGGCAGAAATAGATACCGTCATACTCAACATTCTGTTCGCCACTTCGAAACTTCGTATTAAATGATACACGAATCAGAAGTTATTTAAACATAATGCATGTTGCCATGAAAGAAGTAATTGTTGGGAAATCAAAAATGAAATTAAGACATAGTCATGCTAGTTTTGAGTGTTGTGGACGTCGTTTTAAGGGTAAAGATAGCTAATAAGTCCCTTTATATGATAGTTGTCCGGCGGTGACATTGTCGAATTTTATCAAAACAGACATGATGGCGTCAATACATCGCACTACTATGTTGGCGCACATTGTAGTCACTTAATATTAAACCGCTGCTGTCTGTTCGCCTATGAGAATTGGTATACCGTAAATGTCAAGGCTCTTTTCCACTGTAGTGAAGCGGGAATACCCACATGGTTAATAAATCAAGGGAATAGAGTACCAGTTTGACCGTGTCCAACTTATTTTGAGAGCAGAAACAAGAAATTCAGTTAACTGTCATGCATTTGCAATGCAAATGCTATACAAGTTATTTTCCATGCTATCGTATTTTGAGCCTTTTTTCTGATAAAATAGCTGCATAGTGCAAATTTTGTAGTAGGCTAGTATTCAGTTGGTATGTCAGTATCTTTGTTATAATACTTTCGATTTGATTTTGAACATAAGCGTTTTGTAGGCGACCAAATATGTTTAGGATTGAAGTACCGTACCTTAGACGTCGAACGGTCACTCGGCTGGGGAGGGGGGTACATTTTCCCGGGGGAAGGGTAAGGTGCTCAGGAAAGCAGGAGTAGGCCAGGGAGGTTAAATGTTTAAAATGTTTAGGAATTCAATTTTTTTCCAACTTGGTGAAATTTTCCCCAATTTTGCGTCAAATTGCGATAAATATTTCCTAATTTCCCCTATTCTTTGCCAATGTTACCCCTATTTTTTCTAATTTTCACGCTATTTTGGAAATTTTTGCTGAAATTCTCCGCGCGCCGAACTCTGAGCCTTCAGGTTTAGATTAGGCTTTGGGGTGCGATCCTTACAGAGTAGCCCCTACACTCCCCCTACCCACACCTATGATCCACGCAGTTGTACTATGAATTATAAATGGACCTTTACAGGGGAAGATCTACGCCACTATGTCACTGTATAAATAAAACTACAACAATACAGTAATTTCACAGCAACAGTTTGTAGAGAATAAAAAGGAGTATTACAACGTAAAATATAAGCGCCTTAATAGAAACTAATTCCTCTGCTTCATCTATTCATCTTAAATCGAAAATTTCTTAGCTTTCTTAGCTTAGCTTGTGTTAGAATAATTTCCTAAATATCTCACTTTTGCCATGCTTAATCTACATCATAGTATACTTAAATTTTACTTCACTTGTGGAACTTTGCTGTCAATAACAATTGATTTTGTGATATTTGGTTATAGATGGCATCGTTATCCGCTAACCGATTGGTTAAACGGTTAAGCGAAATTTTTCGATTAACGGATTGCTGAAAAAACGACCCGTTAACCAACTGCTTGGTTGGTTAGTACAATTACTACAATTATATACGTAAATATGTTTCGTAAAATACAGGGCGTCTCAATAACACAATATCCGGCCACGTAGCAAATATTAAATTGTCGACTAGCTTGCTGCCTGAAGTGGGGAATCTTAGACAGCTACATATACACGCAAACAAACGATTTTTAACAATTCTCATTTCGGCCACTACTTTTCTTTTTAACTGTGGGATATTGCGAGCTCGCAAACTTGGAACCAGATTAAGGTCCTCCCCGGTTTCCGTGCTTCCACCTTTAGGCGAGAAGTCAGGCTCGAGCGTCGCTTTTTTCCGAGCCGAGTAGAGCCTGAACTTCAAATCGCCGAGCCTATTGTGTCTCGAGCCGAGCCGATCATCGTTTAAAAAAGTTCTAGCCGGCTCCGCTCGTACTGAATACCACGTATATTTGGACAATTTCTACCTTTCCAGCAATGATTACTATGGAAAAACACTGTTACTGTGAAAAAACCATGTCTGTCTATTCCTCCTTAAGCTATCGATCACAGCAGACATCAAAGTTACTTTCAATAATTTCCCAGCATGCTACAATGCAGTAAACGAGCCCACAGTGAATCATTTTCAACTATCCAAAAGCGCAAAAATAAAATGAAAAGTTACTCTCAAGGATATTGAAAACCAAAGAACACACAGCTCTAAAAATAAAATGGACAATTTGGTCATGGATTGTGGGATAATATAAAAGTCAAGATCCAATTGATTGGGCAAATAACAGAAATTCGTATTAGAATAGAAAAATCAAGACATAATCTTCGTAGGAAACGGGCTTCAAAGTTGAACCTTCGCTTCCCAAGGTGGATCATATGTTCTCTAAAGCGGATCGCCAGCAAACTAAGGCTGTACGGACTTGCGAACACGCACCCTGGCAATAAATACATATAACGTCAGTACCTATGTTCATTTTACTGTTTTAAAAATGTAATCGTATTATGACAATTTTTCTACCGTACATTGAAAGTTACAACGAACCAGAAATAACATGGCCGAAGAAAAGCATGTTATCTGCCAGATAAGAAAACCCATTGTTCTTTCAGGCTATTAACTTTCGCAGTTAGATTTATATGATATAACAAACTGTGGCTGCCGCCAAATCATTCACACTGAGTGTAGTGGGTCATTTGTAAGACGGGTCGCGCTTGGAGATTCTTTACGTTTGAATCATAAATGCAGAAATAAGGATTGACCTTGTACTGTTTGAAAATGTCATAGATTAATACTTGTACATGATTTTATTTTAGGTATATATTTTTAGATTTCGGAACATGGTGCCGATCTCAATAGCAGTATGGCCAATGAAGTGACTAAGCATTTTTCGTTTGCAGATTAAGCTTTGAGCGCGGATTAAATAGATCAAGATTAAAAATCTATGTATACTAAATTCAATATTTATGATCGTATTTTAACGTAAAAATTTAAGTTTTAAGTTTGATCAAATACGAAATGTCTTTTAAATATCTCCGGTACTTTCCCATACAGGCACATTACGGCTACGAGCATTACTTTGTGGAACATTTAAGAAACTGAGATCGATAAGCATAAAAAACTGAATTGAACAAGGAACAACTAATGTATTAATATTAAAAATATTAATTGAACAATGAATACTAATAACAAAGAATTAAAAATATTAATTTAATGCATTACTTCATTAAACTGACTCGAACAGATTAAATTGCCATCATTTTGACTGATACATTTTACAGTGCAAATAAAATTTGAATAATTGAGGCGACAGTTGTTTTACCGCTTCAGCATGTTGAGATGTTACCATTGCAGTGGATGGAAAAGAGCATTTATATTTGTTTGTATATGTATTCATATGCATTACGATCCTCAGAATCAGTCAGCTTACATTTTCAAGCAAGCAAATATTTGTTTATGAAACATACACGTTTAAATCATAGTGCTAAACATAGCTTAACCGATTTTCGATAAACGATGGTTAAGCGGTTATTCCTAAAAGCCGAAATTCGCTTAACTGGTTGGTACATTTACTAACCTTGCCCGTCCCTTGTTATATTACTTGAATACAGATTGTAGCTAAAACACTAAGTTGGAGTAAATGTTTTCTACTTTTCGCTTACACACCTTGGTCTTTGATTTAGATTATTTTTAGCGGATTTGTGACAGAAACAAAATGCACACATTCAAACATCTGGTCGCTTCAATAGTAGCACGTATAAAGGTATTCATCATCATATGAGAAAAGTGCGAGTGTATTGAGCGGAATTTTACTATGTGAATTTTGTAAATCATCCTATCTTAATTTTGCTTCTGCGACTAGGATTGCTGTGACATTAGCTTTTGTAATACAAAGACCACGGAGATTTTCTGAAAAATAGACCCAGGACGGCGTTAATTTTAGACAAAATTACTAGCTACCTGAATTCTCTTATGTAATATATATAGTACGTAACTAAATGTTCATACGTTTTTATAGCTCTATGGTTAAGTCGTAGGAATACGAGCAACCTATAGTATGATCAACGCTGCTTGAGGTATTAATGTACAATCATTTTTTAAATTTCCAATTAGTTTACACCAAAAGTCTTCCCAAACAACAACTGAAGAACTTTCAAAATAGGGGCGGTAAAAGTTGGAGCGATTTGGTGTACAACTACCGCTATGGGCGACCTCTGTTCCCTAAAATGCGACCCCTTCAGTGATTAAACCCTGACTCCGACATCTCTTGGTCGACGACAAAAATGCAGTGATGACACCTGAAAAAATGAGCAAATCGCGTAGCGCTGGTGACGCAGAGATTGTTGAAAGTTTGATTTTAAGCTGTTTATACCTATTACAAGGCTGCTTTTGATTTTACAAAAATGATTATCTATTTGCAACCCACATTTGGGTCGTCCAGTCACCTTCTTTGGGGTAGTAACTGGCCGCAAATATGGGACCTCACGTGAGAAGCCTCATCGGAGACCCAGAGGATTAAGATTTTTGTACAATTTTGTTTAAGCACTTCTTAACAAACACTACACGATAATGCCACATAAAATATGAAAATTGCATTGCGTTAACATGTTTATTATAAATGCATCAAGCAGAAAGTAGCTCAAAATGTGTACATAAAAATATCATCTCGTCATATCGTAGTGACAATGAAGCCTATTTAGTGTATTGCCAATACCAAGAAAAGACAAAGTGGGTTTTGTACATCTTGTTTTTTGCTTTCAAGTCTACAATCGGCATTTATTTTATGCGTGCAGGTTGACACAAGTGTTACGAAAATCAATATTAATAAAATGCTGTCACACTTTTTTCTGCGGAAAAACAATTTAAAGTCTGTGAAAATTCCCTCAACACATACTTTTGTACAGATAAGCTTATTTTCAATACTGGTCAAACACCATCGTACCTGTGATGTTTTCAGTCGAAGCTAATTGTTAATGGATTCAGAAACACACATATAAAACAATCCCGTATTATTGAATACATCTGAGGCTGCTACACATGGAATGCTGGCAATGGTAGTTCGGAAATATGAGATGTATTCTAGAATCATTTATGCAATAGTGAAGAAATAAATACATCTGGGAACTGTTGTGGACCATTGGGAACCGAAAAAAATTTTTGTCATACAATTGTCTAAAATGAAAATTTTTTGAACAAGCGCGTTGAGCTGAGTCGAATGTTACTAAAATTATCGATGATCTTAAAAATTAACCAACTTGGGGATGCAGGGGGGGCTAACTCAAAAGAACCCACAAACGGAGTTCCTTAGTCCACTGCTGCACTTACAGGAATATTTTACTTAACACATTATAATAATAATAGTCTTGTGTTTGCTGAAATCAAGCTATAAAATAAGAATATTTTCCGGCTTCTTAGTGCTCTAGGATATTACCACTTTACGACGTAGGTTTAAAACTCAATGTTACACATATAGAAAGACAAAAGACAAGGTGAGGGGCGTAAAAACTATACACCGACGTCGACATAGTAATCCTAAAACAGAGATTTAACCAAAGCTAAGATCTTTACACGAGCGTTATACTAAAGCAAAGACTAAGTCAGGCGCTACACTGCCCACCGCCACCGGATCACCGCACTAAGTTGTTGTTAAAGATATATCGTTGCGCCCATCAGAGTTACATTTACAAGCATAAATAGCAATGCATTAGCCGTGATTTTTATGATTACTTCATTGTCAGAGAATAAAATTGCAAAAAAGCAAACCATTTCTATAAGCAAAAAACTAATAAAACGTCTATTAAACGGTATTTTAACTGTTTTAAACCTAAAATGTCCAACCTGTTTTAGGTCGAAATTTATTAAATTAGCGAACACTGAGGCCATATGAACTGCCACTAAACGGCTGTAAGTTATCATAACTTTATGCACCACTTCAGAATAGCTAAGGCATAAGTTTTTACATATATTGCACGAAAACAAAGCTTTCGTTGGCTAGAATGCGTCTCTGAACTTGAAGTCTACTTATACAACACAATTTTATTTCATACACGTCGCTGTTGTCCAATCGACAATGTCGACATTTGTCCCCGTTTGCCCATATAAAATCATAAGTAATTTCAAAAAGATATCACTGACAACATCTAAGTAGTTGACGCTCTCCTTAGCACAGGGCGCTCTGATAAAAGAAGTCAGTCGTCGGCAAAATGTAGTGGAGAGGACCATTTGTGGCTAGCTAAGCAATTTTTAGCCAATACAGTTACTAAAAACAGGCCATTTTGACCAGAACGCTTAATGCATTCAGTACAAAAGTGTTACTTTGTGATTGCTCTACATCACTGCAAGCACATCCATTGACAAAAATTTGTCGATACGCTGAATTTCGGCTATTTACACAACGTAACAAACAGAAAGGTTAGAAAATAAAGCCTAGGCTGCAATTTGGAAATCGCACAGAAACGCAAAAAATTTCACGTTTTTATGCTGTCACTTCATAAAATTACAGCCCACTAATAAACCTGGATGGCCGATACCTCGACCAACCACGCTGGCTATGTGTTTTACAGCGGTTGAACTTCAACGCTCCACGAACTATAATTGTTACATTCATCAGAATATCTGTTGCGCAGTCACGTATCAAAAAATAGAAACAACCACAACGAAAGGAAGGAGGTCACGTTCCAGTTTAGCAGGTTTAGTATCACATTTTGGAAAAATTTCATGAAGAGGGTCGGCTGTGCCTTTGAAAAATAATATAAAGAATATAGAATAAAGTTTCAGGGAATGGCAGAATAACTATGGATTGATAGACAAACAACAATAGAATTTGATTTGTCGGCTTCGATAACTATATATAGCAACAGTCAATGTGAAATCAACACTCTTCTGTGTTTGCGGCTGTATATAAATCTCAAGAGACAAAGAGACAGAGACATCCAAACATTCCAGCGCAATTAGATATTAGAATGTAGAAAGTTGACGCCGGCGACGACAGACATCAGCCTTTCCGAGTCGATGCAGCTTGTTAAAGCTTAACTTCGTTCAAAAACATCTTGTAACGACATTCTGTGTAATTGGTTATCAAATGATAATTGCTTTATAATATTCGATAAATATCAATGTAATTCAATAACCTTAACAAGCTAATAAGCACAACTACCAGTTGATCGCAGTCGTGATTAGATCAATTATTCGATCAGTAGTTGCGGAACTGGCCAAGAGAAATAATCACGTAAAATAAAAACACTAAAAAACAGCCACATTGGTGCACAAATCATATACTGCCAAACTTCAGCACTGGTCTGAATATTGGATATACAAATGTGTTTTTGTTCGAATTATACTTGCGCAAATAATTCGCAAAATTACTGGACGCGTTGAAGGTTGCTTCATGGGACTTCGATGATCCTTTTTATTTTGAACATTATGTTGACAAGACGTTTCTTACCATAAATGTATCCTAAAAATTGTCATATTTGTGTATATGTTCTCTAAAGGTGTAAATTAAATATTATAGTATGTTCCTGGGCTAACATTTTAGGAAATAATTTGTATAGAAATAGTATTTGGGGGCGTTGCACAAATTGAAAATATGAAATATTTATCGTGCCAGTCAATAACAATTAAAACAGCTAAAGAATGTGTAAATACTGTGCGATATAATCTTATAGTGCGCTCAAGCCACAAATTAGGATTGCACTGGCAAGTCGCTTTTACAAATTCAGATTTTCTACTCAAGTTAAGAACTGCAAATCTTAACACGTGAACGCAATATCAGTTTCGATGTAGTAAATGTGTCTTGGATAAGTTTAAAGTGTTGGTTGTGACCAAGCGGCTTTACATAAATAATCGCAGCGTGTTCTGGGATTTATTTCCCAATGGTTAACCCTTATTTTATGATTATTAACTATGAAATTGTCACAGCGTTAATGCTTGGTGCAGGTGACTGATTCTTATACTCTGAATCGGGAATCAACTAAACTGGAAACTATTTTCAGCAAATATAAAAGTATATATATAAATATTGCTTATTCTATCAAACATCTTTATGCTTCAATAGTGTTTATTATAATTTTGAAGAGATATGTTAAACCGCTGCTGTACCGCATGCCAAACCACTTTGTTGGAAATAATATAGTGAGTGAACATCGGGCAGCGGACAGCAGGGATGCATGTCATTTGCACTCATGTATCTTTAAAACGGCTTTCTTTTAGCATTATTAAACTTAATAACATTACAAATGACATAAATTTAAAATATTGTCTGTGCTCTATGGTTTTAGGTATTTAGGCTATAGATTAAGTGATTGATTATCATGCAATCATAAGTTAACACCTTTGCAAATAATCTGTAGCAATTTTAGTGCAGTGAAAGACTTGTTTTAGAAACAGATAAAAACAGATTTGACGGTAGGAATGCGGTCATACATGGGCGCGCTTGTATTTTCAAGCATAATATACCATATGTTAGTATCGCCCGCAGTGGATATTAAACGGGAAATATGCCGGGATACGTTTGAACGCGATTGCATGCACTCTACCTACCAACTCGATAGGTCTGTGGCCTTACCACATTGCAACAAAAAAATGCAAATAAGTGACCTAGAGCAATATCTGATATACGTTTATACTGTAAGCATTAGTGGCCTCCATGTAGCTATGGTCGCTATAGGCTTCGTTCTAAAATGTCAGCTGCTTTCAAGGCTGCTTGGCATAATATTAAGTATTTGTTGTTACACTGTATATAATAAGAACTAAGCGTAAAGAGCAATGTGGATTTACACGTAACCCTGTAGTTGATGAATGCAATTTTGTGCATTATCAGCGCGGAAATATAAGGATTTTTCCAGCAATATAATATAATAATCTTGCAAAATTAATCTTAGTGAGGTTCGCCGTCCTGTTAGGTTTCAACCGGAGCCTTTCTTTTTCCCGCCGGTCGGTTTACCAAAAATGTCACACAAAATTTCACGGCCGACCGGCCAAAGAAAATCCGACCGGTGCAGAACGCTGGTGCCGAGACACTATGTAGAAGAAAGCTCTTGCTTAAAAGCAGCATCGTTAAGCGACATTAAGCACTGGCGAAATGCACAAACATGTAGATTTGGTTTTGCTCGCTGTGAAATCTTATAAAGAATTATTGTACATTATATGGAATAGTGAAGAAATGGGTAATTCTAATTTCAGCAAGAGCTATTCCAGCTGGCAATTTCAGACTTTGTCTTAAATACTACCGGACAAACGATAGACGTTTACCGGGCACTATTATCGTTGGTAAGCTGACTCTAGCGTTCATATTTTTATCGAGTTCTGTATTATAATGACATTAGACAGTGCAATGTAACTGATACTGCATAAGCTAAAAACGCAAGAGTAGAAACAAACACAACTCATTCAAAAAAATTTATGGACGGTAATATTACTGTTTCTCGCCAATGCTACTGGTCGTTCTTATTTATAAATTGTTGGTGCATAGGTGTAGGTGCGCCTATAGAAAACCTGAATATGTCTAAATATCTTAAAAAATATGGTCATTTTAAGCAAATTTTTGGCGGAAATAAAATGTTTGCCAGCTCCTAGCTTTGCTGTCCAGCAGCACGGCCATGGCTACATAGGGATCGGTTCTTAAAATTTAATGTATGATGTTCACAACACACGTTTTTTATCTATAATTATTAATAATAGCTTGTGTTATCGCCAAAGCACGCGATTTCTGAGTGTTGAATACAAAATTTAGAGAGATGTACGCGGCTATATATATTATGCGTTAACATAAAAAATGAGCTGAATATTAGCTTGAACGTTTGGAAATATAGATCCGCTTATTGAGGATTTAGGGAATCCCTCTGTACAGGTAGATAGAGGATAAATAGCTGTAAAATGAGGCCTATGTAACGCCCATATTGCTCGAGCGGTTTCGGAGATATAGTCGTTTTCGTTTTTTTGGGTCACATGGTTACATTTAGAAACCCCTTTTGACGAAACCCTACAGCGTAAATAACGACAACAGCAGTACACTATGTGCAGATATATAGAGGAAGAATCACTCTGCAAAATGAAACCCAATAACGTCCACATGGCTAGAGCGGATGCAAAAATATTGAAGTTTTGTGTATTTCGCTTCCCATATGTAAATTACCCAGCTGCTACTCAGCTGCTACCCTAAATGTAAACATTAATAAATTGTCATCTTTACAAAGAACATACGCTAGCAGCTATTCAATTAGTAACCCTAAATGTGCTATTCAATTAGTAACCCTAAATATAAACATTAATAAATTGTCATGTTTACAAAGAACATACGCTAGCAGCTATTCAATTAGTCACTCTAAATGTAAACATTAATAAATTGTCATGTTTACAAAGAATATACGCTAGCAGCTATTCAATTCGTAACCCTAAATGTTTTATTCAATTAGTAACCCTAAATGTGAACATAAATAAATTGACATGTTTACAAGAAAGATACGCTAGCAGCTATTCAATTAGGCAAACAAGCCAGCAACAAGAATGTGACATAACCCTCTTCTACTGGCGGAACTGCCTTTTAACTTGCAGTTAAAAGCAAAGAGGTATCTCTCTTGTGATTCTTCTCCTAATTATTACCTCGAAGTGATTATTATAGTCTCACGACAAATTTGCCGCAAGCATAATATATCGACCTGGCATCAAAGTAGCAGATTTGGTTACCTTTTCTTATCTCATATTACTGATAATGATTGAAGATTAATGCCCGGGACAGCGTAATTATTATTCTACAGATTATATCTTTTAAACTTAGTTTAGGATCAATTTTCATATGCCGTAATTTGAACATATGTAAAAACGTTATATAACTTTTACTACGTGTTTGTTGTCAAAGCATGTGACATCGATATTTTATCGAGTGAATTAATTAATCAATATTGCTATTTTCAGGCATACATATACCATGTTGGAACGTTTAATTTGTATTTTTATCTATACAATAGTAAATATTTGTTACGTGCAAAAGCTCGACGTAATTATTGATAGCCAAAATATCGGGTCAGGTCAGGACGGGTATGGTAATAGAGTTTGTTGCATAATGTCTGTTTGTACGTGTGTTGCTATTGGTTGCTTCACGAAGTTCTTTAAGGAGCCAAGCAAGAGTTTTTAGAAATCTCGATGGTAAGCGTAAGCCGGTTTCACCCGTACAGGCTGGGTTCGATCTTTGGCGCCAGTTTGACTGTCAAACATTACACCATATGTAAATTAATTCCAGTATTAAAGGGTTAAAGCGTTTAAAAAATTTCAGAGTACTGTACTTAATGTCGGTTCTTCGTCTTGGTTTTCCAGGAAATTCTAGTTTAAATATGTACTACAGCATTTTGCTCGTTGTCACAGCCGTCAGGCTGTGAGGATGTTTTCGGCTTAGGCCTAACTGTGTACTATGCACTGTTGCGAGTAATACACAGTATCCAAGCGCAGGTAATTAAAAGAGTTAATTTATGACCTGGTACGTTGTTGTTAAATCGGTCTGCGAAAATACCGAAACGCAAGCGATTCGAAGCCCAAGCTACACCAACAGTAAGACATACAGTTTCTAAATTTTATATGCTGTCAATATTGTCAACTTTACCAGGTTCGGTTTCAACTACACCGTAAAAATGCAATTAAAATAAATGTTAACATATACATATGCCGGTTTGGCCAACTAATATGTATAATGCAATTTACAGATTACTTTGGCTTTTCTGAAACATAGTTTGGTCCTAAAACTCATGAGTTTTTGGGAATTACGTTCGCTTCACGGTATACGATGTATATGACATTGGAATTTCTAATTTATGTCAATATCATGTCTGCCTCGCCCATCGAGAATAAATACGGACGGCCTTCGAAAGTAATATAAAAAAACCGCGTGGTACAAGTAGCTTTTCTGTTTAAGTTTATTAGTATCATGTCCCGAAAATTATAATTTGTCTTTAAATGTTTAGCCGATATAGATATAAAATTTAAATATTTTAAGTACTGAACTGAAAGATTATATAAGAGAAGGTGCTTGGAGTATTTTTCAAATATCACGTTTGTGTTGTGAATATAATAACAAAGAAATGTTTACAGTGTCCAACTCCAGTGAGCACGACGTTCTTCAAATCCACATTGTCCTTTACTTAGGTTCCAGCTCGGTAAGCGGTACGTTTCTCCAACGAATTGGAAAGCGATCTTCACGCTATGGTACGTGCGACAAGCGACTTTCACCAGCGCGCTGTATCGCGGCGATTTGGCGATCTAACGACACCTGGCGATAAGACGGTTCGACGGCATCCTTCGAATATCCGTCGGTTCGTTACTACCAAGCGTCTGATAAATCAACAGTGTCTACGGGGCAAACCTTAGCTGTGGCATTTCGGGTGGGCTATCCGTGAATCTATTTGCTAATATTCATGGCCGATCACACACATCCTAATTTGTTAGCAAGTACAGTTCCACGCGATCTCCAGTAATCCAAATATTCGAGGCTGATAGTTCCAGAGTACAACCAATAACCTAAATAGTTAATATTAACAACAGTGCATTAGGGAAGAATATGACACTTCCCTGCACTCATATGTTAGCCCGTGTTTGATGACGCGGGTGTTTTCTACCTGACCCCCAGTTTCTGTGGGGGATGTAGCTCAGACTCCGCCATTTTTTGTGGTTGGGGGTCGGTCGGACCCCCTAATTTCTGGGAGGGTCGGTTCATAAGCAGCTGCCTATAAACCGACCCCCCCAGAAATTAGGGGGGGTCCGACCGACCCTCCCAAAAACAGAAGGGTCCGAGCTACCCGCCCCCCCAGAAACTGTGGGTCAGGACGAAAACAACCGCGTCATCAAACACGGGCTAACGCAGGAGCGCAGGGAAGTGTCATACTCTTCCGTAATGCACTCTTGATATTAATAATCCATGACGTGATCAATAACACGATTAGTTAATATTAATAATCCCTGACGTGACCGATAACCCGAATAAAAGGATAATTAGTATTAATAGTTCCGACAGTTCACCATTAACCCGAATAGTTAGTATTGATAACCGTTGAGCAATAATCCAAATTATTGATGTCGATAACTATTGTTCCCAGATCATCCAGTTAATGTTCCGATGCTCGGATTGCTGCACGGTTTCCAGCTGATAGTCCCAGAGAAGATGGACTAATTGCTCTTAATAGGGTTTTAGGGGTATTGCCACTAAGCCAAAACCGCTGCTAAATATGATCCGAAATCATATTATGGTACAGATAATAATGATACTTTACATTACGACCATTGTATAAATGTGGAGCTCGGGTAACTCAGTCTTACTCAAAACTTAAGCTAGTTTGAAAGAGTTAATTTTACCAAGTCTGTAACTTTTGCTCTTATCTATAGTAAAATATCCTGTAGGGCAATGAGGGAAACCAAAGTGGTGTTTCCGTGGTAATCTGGGGTTCGAATGCTAGCGGCGGTTTGACTCGGGCATGGTTATCAATCTTTATAGTGTCATTCTACGTTACAAATGACTTTTGCTACACTTGACTATGGGTTAAAGATGTCGTCTCATGCCTTAGTTAATAGACTGTTGCAAAGGCAACTCGATGTCCTAACAATTTAACCTATGGAAGTTTTCTAGGGAACTTATTGATCGCTTCGGAAACAAATGTTCACGAGCGTACTATAAACAAATTTGATATCCAACTTCGCAAAGAAGTAGCTTCGCACTACCGCAATAATTGGCGGCCCAGTACGGAGACGCTAAAGACGGGTTGTCAAAGTGCTTATGATTGGTTCGTCCTATGTGTTTCATCTTAAGCTAACTACTGGGCTTCTTAACTAATCCTCACTCGAAAGCGAGGGGCGCTGCGGTTGGGCTCGCGAGCAGACAATTGCCTAAGCAACAAGCCACTCTGGGGCTATCCCCAATTTCCACGAGGTCAGCTGGATTGAAATACTTAATCTACTTATCTAGTTCACATTTGTTTGTATCTCCAAAGTCTATTGCTAATGGAGAAACTATAGGAATTTATATCAACTTTTTCCTAAACTTCCACCTATCGCAGTGAATTTATTCCACAAGACCCAACGATCATTTCAACCGTAAAAGATTGCCTAATGTTAGATGACAAAATCTATTGCCCCAAATGTGTCGATTCCTCGGTTTCGATCAACGTTCTTAACCCAATCTATCAAAACTGTGGGGCAAACATATAATTTTGAATTACAAAAAAACCGTGCCAGCCTTTAGCTGTAAAAATTTGCACAGTGACTGAACATCACATATATTTTCGATTTCAGAATGCCGGTCCACTGATCTTTTCCAAAATTGGTCCATCGGATGGAGGCCCGACAGTCACGACATCGCCTCTCGCGATTTTGTTAAGCTTTGTACATACAATATTGCTGTTCGCACCAAAATTCAACTCTGGTAAAGTTGATATTAGTATCGCGGCAGCGGGGTATCGGAGCTTCGAGACTCAGATACTGACGTGCTGCACTGATGATACTCAAAAAGACAGGAGGAAAGTAGAGAACTAAAACTGCAACTACAAAGCTGAATCTAAAATACAGTGTAAAACTAAACCTATCTAGCTCTATATCATTGAGTAAATTTGTATGAACACTTGAGCGGCTTTTGCGCTGCTCGGATTTAAATTTATTGTAATTTTTGTATTAGCTCAAGTGGAAGGCCTAACGGATTTCCATTTGTAAAATAAAAATCATCAAAATTCCTGGACCGAATTTTGATTTATAATCATTTCAACCTTTAGGTGCGGGCAAGCCCATTTTTGATCATCTGACAAACGAACTCGGTTGGATTCGGTCAAGCTTAAGGTCTCGTTTGAAAGGCAAACATCAGACGCGGGCCTCCATAAAATTTGAATAAAATTTGAACTCCTGGAGGGAGTTTTGAGTTGTGGTAAATTTTAGCTTAGAGTGGGGGCGTCCCACTGCCTAGTCATCTGGTTTATGTATGGACCCAATTAAGTTTTGTCCAATTCTACGTTTACATTTGTAAGATTATAGTCTAATAGGTAATTCGACGAAATTTTGGAAAATTCCTGGGGGAATTTCGTATGGCGACCTTAGCCGATCGTGATCTCTTAAAAACAAGAATTCCCGGTGCAACTCCGTAAAAACTATCTCCATTAAGAGTGCATGCCTGATTCGTGTATAAAATCTCCCAAACATATTCAAAATAGGGGATTGGCAAGGATAAATGTGGTGTTTTTATAAATATATAATTTGAAAAGTTTTTTGTTTAACCTCTGTCGAGTCTATGTTTCTTACTCCTAACTCGACTCAGGGAATCATGTAAAAATTGTTCTTCGTCAGTGTGGCAATTTATTTTACCGTAATTCCTGACCGAAGAGTTCGGAATTACTTCGGCGGAGTGATTAACTTAGTGAGAACCCGCTCAGGGTTTGGGGTCTGAGGCTCCCAATCCCTCAAGCACTTCCCCGGCACAAAACGGTCCCCGGATTCGTATGCGGCTGCTCTAGCTGAGCGTTTTGATAACCAATATCCCAGTGATTCGATCAAATGAGAGAACTAGGCTCTTGGACGACCCCATCTAGCTTTACGGTCAGAAATCGAAGTCATTTGGGTTCTCCAGCAGGTTCAGGTTGCCGTTTTTTGGGTGAAGAAGTACATTTTTGTATCGGATTTAAACAGGGATCACTACGATGGGTCATATGCCCATCTGGAAAATTAGTGTGATTTTCATGGGGATACTGTACCCAAGGTGGGCACAGCGGGCTCAAATCAAACCTTGTAATACGGAGAACCCAAATATAATATTTATATACCTAAATATGAAGTAATATTTAAAATAACTAGTTAACTTTAATTAAGTCCTATACCCATTTTCCGATAGCATTCCCAATTATCCTGTAATAAGTCCGTGGATCCGTATCGGATTCGTTCGGGATTGGTCTCGTTAGAAAGATCAAAGAATTTTATATCAGAAAAACATGCCCATACCAACAATTTCTCAACTGCTCCGGAGATACGGACCGGAATAATGAAGACCCTCAATTCCGAGGATTCGGAATTTAAACTCTAAAATTTCTCTTATCAGCTAACTTAGCCAGTGAAAATGAACACTGGTGTGTAGTTCAAAGAGAAATGTTTGCACTTACTCGTCATCGTCAGCATATACACACGTGTGTATGGAAACAATATATTCGACAGTATGTAACAACCTCCGTATGTTGTATCGTAACTCGTGTTCTGCGTAACAACTTTGTTGTGTTGTTACGCATAATTCTTGGAAAACTGTTAATAACAGATTCACTCTTTATACAGAAAATATGTTTTGTGGTGGAAATAGCTAATACACCTTTGTATGCCATTAGGTGAACTTTTGAAGTTATTATTTAACTTGCAACAACAGTCAAAGACTCTGGAATCACAACGAGCAAAGTGCTTTACGGTTCCCACTCAGTGATGTTGAATTATGCACATTTGATTAGGCATTTCATTTGATTGCGCATTTCATTACGAACGTTTGACACATGAGTAAAATATGCCATCTCGACGAAATGGAAATTTAACCTATGTCAGCAGATGTATCTTTAAACCAGCTTCATATTTAAACCAGATAATATTTGAACTGTTGAATCAATAATTTATGTTAACACTGTCTTGTTTGTCAAAGTCAAGCTCGTTTGCATTTTTGCATACCAGGTCAATTCTCGGTATTGTTTTTCTGTGTTTGAATTTATATTTGATGCAGTCTAATTTCGCATTTGTGTAGCCGTTTATAATGCGTTAAACCCCGTATGTCCAAACGCTGACCACTAAGTCTAAATGGTTATTCCTGTATTTGTTCAATATTAATGTTGTTTAGTTTTAAACTTGGTAAAATAAATTCCAGCCCGCAAACTCATCTCAAATAATCAGATATTACTGATGTTATAGTAACAACGCTCAAGGGGGGGGAATCAGCAAATGGTCGCACGCCGCTGAAATTGGTACTGATCGACTCAGCTCGGCGAGCTGAGTTCAAAAATACCGACCATTTTCCAAAAAAATTTTTTTTCATATTTTTCTGTTTTTACGCACTGGTCCCACCTGTGAAATGTCACCTGAAAATTTTGAAAAAAATTTTTTTGCAAAATAGAAATGATGCACCTAGATCGGTCCAGCGTTACAGGAGAAACTAAATGGTACCATTCATATCGATCTGGCCTCCCTCTCAAGTTATCCGCAAGAACAGTTAACCACTTCGGAAGTAAACCCTTCGGGAACGCTCGATTGATCGATTCATGATTTATTTTCCATTTTTTGTATTTTACAGCATAATATTAAGCTATGGCAGCACGTGGCAGACCTCAAAATACTAGACTTAACATTTCGCCCCTTAATGCTATACTTCCTGAACCTGATATTAACAATTTGAGCATGACCTATAACCAAATGGTGCTTAGAACAAGTGCATATAAAGATACTATTGTTATGCTTGCGCAATGGAGACTTAACAACCAACAACGAGCAATACATTATATTATCTTGACCCAATTACGTGTCAGATGGGGCTCCTTTATAACGTAAACGCCGTATTAAATCTAAATATATATGCCTAAAATATATATATCTAAATATATATGATTGTGGTGCTTTCCTTTAAAATCCCACTTATGCCGAAGTAAAGTTTAAAAATACAGCGCTAATTGTTGCCACCACATGCGCCTCAACTCGACGAGACCGTTCATTTCTATACTAAACATTTTGACCATACTTATAAAGATTTTTTATTTTAGCATTTCGACCACAATGATACCGAAATTTTTTGAGAATTTAGCGCTCGAGCTCATATCTTTATCGTATAATGTTTGACAAAATCCACAGCCAGGGCCGAGGATAGGAATCCGGTCGTATTGTTGAGATCTGCGAACGCAAACCACTGAGCTATCACTGAACTGTTGCTCGGTTCCTCAAAGAATATTGCATTGTTAGAGAATAACAAAGCGCTTGCTAACATACGTAACACAATAAACTTAGTTCATACAACGCGTTTCAATATGTGTTAATGATAATTGGCAGAGTTTGGGAATGAAAGTGTTAAAAACTTTTATCAATAAATATATTATACATTTGAGCTGCATTGATGACCTGTGTCAAATTGTATAGAAATTATCTTTGAGATTGAGACGATAGGGTACATTAATATGTAAACCCAACTAATTCTGGCACGTCGTATAAATGCAATGGAATGGAACAGAGAGGATAAATTTGCTGACCAAAGACATATCAGAATTTAGGCTGAAGCATGGACTAATAAACCATTATAACCGTCAAAGCTAATGTTTTCGCTTAAGTTGAAAAGGCATTGCGTATACTTCACTTATATCAATTATAGGTGATACAGTGGGAATTTTCAATACGAATTTCGGCAGCCTGTGCGACTGCACAACAAATTCGACTTGAAATTGGTTTATTGGTCGAAGTCAAAGTTAAAATTGCCTCGGTCATTACAAAACCGAAATCGATTTCGTTTTTTGATCTCACATGCCTTACGATAAGGCGTTTAGATATCAGATCTTCCAAAATTGTTACAAATTAAAGTTTTTTTAATAAATTTTTCTCTTGCATTTTGTGACCATTTAATGTGATACCCCATACATGCTGACGCTCTGAGGTCTCAGTGGGCGGGGCATCCGGGGTCGGCGAGAGGGGAAAGAGGTCGTCTCGGTGTGGCGACACATGGTGGTGACAAAAGTTAACAACTTTCCTCGTGGTGTCATTGTTTTAGCCAATTGCACCCTAATTTTTACCAATTTTCCCCTATTTTTGCAAAAATTTTCCGCGCATCTTCGGGGCGCGGAAGGGGTACGGTTGGGCGGGTACGGAGCCTCAGGGGGTGCGTAGACTGGGGCCTCTGGTACGCCGCCTCAGGGGGTCTGGCCCCCTGAACTCCTGCTTCGACGTGCATGATAAACACATAGTTAGGTGTAGTTTTTAAGGGTTGCAAGCCGAAATTTTGAGATAATTGTGCTATAGCGAAAAACATTCATAGACAGGCTTTGACCTGAAAATCAAACCTCAGCTGCGTACGCGATAGGCCATTCTCACAAAGGGGCACTGAGTTTGTCGTACTCGTTTATGCAGTGTATGCGTGAAAGCAGTGATACAACACAGCAGCTTTTATGAGTCAAGCTAGCAAATACATATATACATACATACATACATATACATAAACTGGCAGAATCGTGTTAAGTTCTGTAATCTCAAAATTTACACAAATTGAGGTCAAATACGCAAAAATACTATTTATTCAACGAATTTCATCAGATTTAAAAAATTGTTATAGAAGAGAGTTATTTTCAATATTATGTACCGTTTTTTCGAACATTGTCTATCTGCAAATACATTTTTGTCATAGAAATTCCGACAGAACATAGATTTTTTGTCACTGCTATTTGTAAACTCAAAATAAAATCTCAAACATTTCTAATTTAAACTTCAGAATATAATTTAGAGAATAACATGGTGTTAATTCGAATATATGGCACAAAAACATCAGAAATATCGAACCAAAATTGGAATTGAGATGACCTCAGGTTTTAGGCAAATTAACTCTAACCACTCAGCTGCATCTATATAGTTGCAATATCATAAGGCCTGTTCACACGCTCAAACTTTTTGCTCAAATTTTGATCAAAATTTGACGGTAATTTTTAAATAAAAACCGATATTTTAAAATTTGATATCAAAATTTAAGCTCAAAGTTTTTCAGGTAATACATCTCGTCCATGATTGGCTTCAGGAATATTCGTGAAAAGTTTGAACAGTGTTTACACGTTCGAACTTGCAAAAAACGCAAAAAAGATGCTTTCAAATTTTGATCGAAATTTGGTCAGAATTTGAGCTCAAATTTTTATCTAATTTTGAGCAAAAAGTTTGAGCGTGTGAACACGCCTTTACGGCTGTTTTAACGAAATCAACGTCGGGAAACGTCGGATTTTGGAATTTAAATTTTTGATGTTTTTTCCTTCAAGCAGATATCAATACATTTTCATCAATCTTGTCATTAAGTGCTTACCATAAGTGGGACAAATTGCCCACCACGAAGTTCTCCAACAAATGCGTACTGGTTTGGCTGTGAATATCGGTATAAGTATCGATGCATCGACGAAACGGATTCCAAATAGCTTTGAACTAACCAAGGCACTGTTTTTCCTAAAAATATTAAAATAGTTTTAAATTTTTTCGTCCCTAAATTAAAATATAGTGAGGCACCACATAATGGGATACTTAAAGAGTTTGAGGTGCGACAAGCATCTTTCATTTGGTTTGAGAAATTACCTTAATGGGCTGAGCAACAGCTCTTACACGGCGCAGCGGCCAGCGTAAGAGCATCGGAACAAAGCGATCATAGTAGGTTCAATCCACCTTTGCGGCAAAAGTTTGTTCAACATTGCAATCAATACCTGTTAATTCATGAAGAAAGGGCTAAAAAAGTAAAATTAACGTTTTATGTAGACATCAATCTCTTTAGTAAACAATTTTGATATAGTCACTACCATCGAACACGGTCACCACAAGAAACGTAGAGATGGTCACTACACAATTGCACACTAACTATCGTGGATAGAGTCGTTTACAGTCTGCATTTTGCGTGCAATTGTTGCAAATGTATGCTTAAAGTAGCCACTAGCAGAGCGTATCTTAAGGCGTGTTCAGACGCTCAAAATTTTTGCTCAAATTTTGATCAAAATTTGAGCTCAGATTTTGATCAAATTTTGATCAAAATTTGAAAGCATCTTTTTTGCATTTTTTGCAAGTTTGAACGCGTAAAGAGTGTTCAAAATTATCGTGAATATTCCTGTAGCCAATCATGGACGAGATGTATTACCTGAAAAAGTTTGAGCTCGAATTTTGATCTCAAATTTTTAAATATCGCAATTTTTATTTAGAAATCACCATCAAATTTTGATCAAAATTTGGTTAAATTTTGAGCTCAGATTTTGACGTTCAGACGTTCAAACTTTTTGCTCAATCTTTGAGCTCAAAGTTTGGGCTCAAAATTTGACGGTCATTTTTAAAGGAAAATTGCGATATTTCAAAATTTGAGATCAAAATTTGAGCTCAAACATTTTCAGGTAATTGACCTCGTCGATGATTAGCTACAGGAATATTCATGAAAACTTTCAACTATGTTCACACGTTCAAATTTGCAAAAAAATGCAAAAAGGATGCTGCAAATTTTGATCAAAATTTGAGCTCAAATTTTGTTCGAAATTTGAGCAAAAAGTTTGAGCGTGTGAACACGTCCTTAGGTTAGTTAACAAATGTAATTTGTGCCATTAAATAAAGATTCGTTTAGGTCACAGTACAAAATGAACTAACAATAGCAAACGGTAATTTACAGAGTCATTGTTTACATTTCGGTTTAGGTGTTATCTTGTGGCTTTAATTAAACTATAAAAATATTTGATTCCTTTAAAGCTTCCGTTTGATCCTTTTTATGTGACATATTTATAAATATCCACTGACGTAATGCTCAAAATTGCAAAGATGGATCTGGAAAATTTTAATAATATAATGACATGAAATAAAAATTATATATAATAATTGAATGAAATGAAATATTTCATAAAATAAAAAATAAAAATTTAATAAAATTTAAAATAAAATAAAATAAAAATTTAAATAAATTTAAAATAAAATAAAATATAAATGTAGTAAAATTTAAAATAAAATAAAAATTTAAATAAATTTAAAATAAAATAAAATATAAATTTAGTAAAATTTAAAATAAAATAAAATAAAAATTTTAATAAATTTAAAATAAAATAAAATATAAATTTAGTAAAATTTAAAATAAAATAAAATAAAAATTTAAATAAATTTAAAATACAATAAAATAAAAATTTAAATAAATTTAAAATAAAATAAATATATAAAGCATAAATAAATAATAAATATTTAATTATAATTTAAATTATATATATAGTTAAAATTCTTTTAAATCTGTTTTTGCGAAAAAAAGATCGAGAAACAAATTTCGCTTATAGAAGAATCATTCTTACGTAATAGTTTTTTCGGAACTTAACTAAGGATTGTCTATGGTTGACTTTAGCAGGTACTGCTTATCTCAATACCTGTTTGTATCCATTGCTTTAGAAGATATTCGTAGTAGCTATCACCTGGGCCACCGAACGTAATTCGATTCGAACTTCGCGTGGACGCATCAGTCGTGTCAATATACTCAGTGCATAGTCCAGGCGGACTATTGCAAATATCTTCGTTATGATAGATAAGTTTTGAGACTTCGAATGCAATGTTCTATAATAATATTTAATAAAAAATTTATTATTTCGGGACATTAAATATTGTAGTCCCAAATAAATACTGGTTTAGTCAGCTCGATTACTTCCCATATTTGCAACAAGAATTAATATTTCTAAAGTACTAGAGAAACCCAAGATTTAGACAGTAAATGCTAAAGCCTGAAATATATTATAAAATTGTCAATTTTATGTCGCTACATGGCTTTTAAACGAATTTTAACACGTGTTTTTCGTTTCAAGAGCATACATTTTATTGTGAAACTGATTGGAACTGAAAATGTGATGATTTTTAAACTTTTAGTATTTCACAATCTTACAGAAATAAACAAATAATATATATCTATAAACTAACTTAGGTCTATATATTAAGCTCATTTATATAACAAAGTTATCAAAAAGCAAAAATTGATGAAATTCTGAGAAAAAATTGGCGAAGACGTTCCTACCCCTTGAGCCCCGCCCCAGCCGTGTCAAAGTCAGCAGTGGGCCTCAAACAGTTTATGAGATTATTATTACTCATTTCACTCACACTTACATATCTCGATAAAACATCGTGCTGTTTCTTTTGCATCATTTGACTTAGCTCCTCAAGCCGGTTAGAACTGTCAAAAATATTGATCTGTCGTAATTTTTTTTTGAAATCGGATCGAGGGTAAACTTTGTTGAATACAGAAAATCTCATCTTGATCAGCGGAAGTCTGGAGATTCAGAAGATAATTCCGGAATCACTATGTTTACTAGAAAATACAGTTTAGCGATGATGTTTCACAGAAAGTGGAGACAGCGATGGATTTTGAAATTTACTTAAGAAAAGCCCAAGAGACAAATAAGGATCAAAGCTTAGGCTAACGCTTACTCTTAGTTTATCAAAGCAGAATTAGCACGCGCTTCGCTTCCACAATGCGAGATGATGTTTCGAACTAATATTGCGATATTAATAAGAAATTGTGGCAACATTTACTTCATACGTCGAATTTCCGGTAGCACGACTAAGAGCACGAAATTCAAGTTGAATCGATGTGGCTTCGACTAAAGTCGCCACACGAGAACCCTTCGTTGCCTTTGTTTTTCCACTTCGCAAATCAATTTCACCCAGCGGGATACCCGTTGGTGTTGCAAATGCCGGCAAAAGACGATCGCCAAGCTCCGTCTAAAACCAAATATATATTGTTACAAGAGGACTAAAAATCATAGGTGTTCGCTGAGACCCCAGTTCGCTGAGACCCCACAAGACACCCTAATCACACTCCTGCAAAACAAGCGCGGAAGTTTTAGCAATTTATTGAGCATACATTTAGCAAAATTATGAGAAAAACTTTGAAGATGGGAACAATGTGATAAAACATTAGGGAGTAATGGACAAAATTTTTTTTTTTGGATTTTTGATTCCTCATACTGGCGCCCACTGTTGAACTTCCCTCTCATCCCGCTCATATGGCGAAATTTTGAGCACTTGATCTCTAAATAGAGGGACTGTTATCTGAATGCCTCAAATATTGATAGAATTGGCAGCTATACATAATTTGTCAACAAGTGCCGAAATTGAAGCTACCCTAGCACGAAAAATATTATTTCCGTATCCATTGCTGCACCCAAGTAGAAGTTTATAAGGCTTCAACTGTAAAACCAACAATTATACGCCAAATAAGTCCCGAATGAGTTTTAATATACGACATTTTGTTCTTTTTACAAAATGAGTAAAATTGAGGAGCCGATTAAAAAATTATACGAATGCCTCCTTGAAATGTTACACATCAAATTTCAAAATATAAGATTCGCCCACAGTCATAATTTACGTGACACATTCTTTTCGACTTGAATCAAAGGCTTAAAATTTAGCTTTCTCCGGATTGTGTTATAATCCGGGGGCTTTTAGCAAATATCTTTATTATATAATTACTGTGAATGAATGAGCGCTTTCAATACCCGCATTCAATGTAAAATAGTAAAATTTCATCAATATTGGACAAAAAAACGGATTTCAACATTGACATACGTCAAACGACAGCAAAAAAACAACTGTTCTGCGGTGTAAAAGACGTCCTGCTCTATAGGTATTACGTTGACTACCAAACTCCTTGATCGGGGGCGTAGAACGCTATTTAGAACTGGGGGAGAGGGCGATCAAAACTGATTCGGACGAGAAGAGAAAATGATTGAGGCTCTGTTTTTCTCGAAAAGGGGGCCACCTTCTTGCCACCGTACCAGCTTTTTATCCTAATTCTTTAGCATTTTAAAATATCTTCCGGGATGTTTCTCACTTTTTAATCGTTTTACACGTTCCGTTGGGAGTTCTAACTCACGATCCCCTTCGGAATCTGCCCTATCCGGAGACTGTGCCGGAGTTTCAACCCAGGATATCGCCTTGGACCCATTCTCTGCGAAAAATAACACAGGCTTCCAAGCCAGGTTCCAACCGAGACGCCCTATGCCGGCTTCTTACCACATTTATAAATTTTTCAGTTTGAATAATTTTCTATACGTAGTTGTATGCCGTTGTTTTTGCAATTTTATCAAACAATATAAACCAATGCAGTGCGTAAATTAATGCTTGATCTGACCCAGGGTTTCCAGCCTATGGTTACTTTTGTGAATCTTTTAAACACTAGTAACTAATTCTGTTTATTTTTTATTAAATTATCGCAATTGTAATTTCTGATTTTATACATTTTATAGTATATATCTGTTTAATGTAAGGAATGTATCTATCACGATCTGCAATTCTTAAGGCTACCTTTATCTGCGACATACGATGACAAAGGGGCACATACCTATATTTGGGCCTATGTAACCTTTATTGGCGGAAATGAAATGCATGCTATGCCGTTCTCGATACACTAAGCCTAAGCCTTAGCCTAAGCTAAGGTTTCTTTATGAGCCATGTACTAAGGCTAAGCCTAAGTTGGGGGGCTACCGCCCCCTGAACCCTCTGCTCTAACCTCGGAACGACCTGATGATTTCGTCTATAGCGCTGTCACTACTGAACTTGCATGAATATACATATTAAGTGTAACCACTAACCGCCGATATACCTGCTACCGGCTGGTATCTACTACCCTGGGTGCTACATCAATACCCCCGGGCTCGAGGGTTGAGTGCGTACACAGCCCGGCGACCACGGCTCTAACACAGCAAGCATATGTTTCAAAATAAAATGGTAATAACAAATCTATATTTCGACTGTCAGCATCACCTATTTGATTTGAAACATATGCAAAAGTAGTAAAACGCACAATTTAGGCAACTAGATAATTTTGAGCAAAATATTATTATAAGGTATTCTTCATTTCTCTCTAAGGCTGTTGGTTTTAGTACAAAATGTTTTATTTTCCAGAATTAAGTGCGGCAAATTCCAAATATAATTGGGAATAGCAAAACAAAAAAAAACATATTTTCTAGTCCTCACAAATTTAGTCACACTTAAACTTGGATAACTAATACGCAATTATATTAAATGCATAGGTCGGCTTAGGGAAGGAGGTTAGATGACCCCAGTAAAGGGTGGGCTGCGGGTGGTACAGCAGGGGGTCAAATGAAGAATTTCCGTTAAGTTCGCTATTTTTAGTATTCTTTTTAACATCTTCCATAATCTTTCCTCAAATTTTTTTTCTAAAATTTTCAGTACAACGCGGGGTTCATGGGTTGGCAGTTGGTTCAGGGTTCATGGGTTCGCGGCGGTCGTGGGTTGGCAGAGCGTGGCCTCAGGGGGAGTAAATATAGCTTGGGGGGTTCGAATCTTAGGTTGTTATTCTCAAACCATCCCACCACTGAACAGCTAGGGGTAACAATTTCAAAAACAAATTTAAGGTACCAAAAATTTCGGTCCACTTGGCATTGACAAAGTGTAGTTACCGTTAGGTTTACCCTACGTAATATCAAACATTATTGGAGGAAAACCGAGATTTGATACTTTTAGCTCCTGTTTTCGAAGACGGAGACATCCTCATATTCTTTTAATTGATAGGCAAGGTTAAATGTCACCTAAAAATCCTGAACATATGGTGATAAATACAGCTCCAAGACAGGTACACCTTAAAATGTGCCAAATTAGAAACTAATAGTTGTAAATTTTTCTGCTTCATATGGATCACGATCATACTGTTTCTTGGTAACTGCATTAATGCTGATTTCTATTACAACAACAATTCCAGTTGTTAAACAAATGTGAGGATATGAGTTATTTTGCCATAATATGCAACAGTAATTTGCGATTAACTATCTGTACATATTTTTAAACGCAATAAGTTGTATACTTATTTTTCATAAGCATGATGAAATCATGAACTAGAGTTGAGAATGTGCCAAATATTTCCTTTGCTGGCCGGCGAACCAGAAAAACAATTGCCTGATAAACTGGCCGGCCGACAAATCGACCAGCCGGAAAAACGGCCGGTCCGAAAAACGACCGGGAAGCGACTTTCCGGCTGGTATTCAACACAGTGCGGCCGGCGGACCAGAAAAACAATTGCCTGATAAACTGGCCGGCCGACAAATCGACCAGCCGGAAAAACGGCCGGTCCGAAAAACGACCGGGAAGCGACTTTCCGGCTGGTATTCAACACAGTGCGGCCGGCGGACCAGAAAAACAATTGCCTGATAAACTGGCCGGCCGACAAATCGACCAGCCGGAAAAACGGCCGGTCCTAAACACGACCGGGAAGCGACTTTCCGGCTGGTATTCAACACAGTGCGGCCGGCGGACCAGAAAAACAATTGCCTGATAAACTGGCCGGCCGACAAATCGACCAGCCGGAAAAACGGCCGGTCCGAAAAACGACCCCCACCCCCCCCGCCCCCCCCCCCCCCCCACCCCGAAGCGACTTTCCGGCTGGTATTCAACACAGTGCGGCCGGCGGACCAGAAAAACAATTGCCTGATAAACTGGCCGGCCGACAAATCGACCAGCCGGAAAAACGGCCCAACCCCCGCGCCGCGCCCCCCCCCCGGTCCGAAAAACGACCGGGAAGCGACTTTCCGGCTGGTATTCAACACAGTGCGGCCGGCGGACCAGAAAAACAATTGCCTGATAAACTGGCCGGCCGACAAATCGACCAGCCGGAAAAACGGCCGGTCCGAAAAACGACCGGGAAGCGACTTTCCGGCTGGTATTCAACACAGTGCGGCCGGCGGACCAGAAAAACAATTGCCTGATAAACTGGCCGGCCGACAAATCGACCAGCCGGAAAAACGGCCGGTCCGAAAAACGACCGGGAAGCGACTTTCCGGCTGGTATTCAACACAGTGCGGCCGGCGGACCAGAAAAACAATTGCCTGATAAACTGGCCGGCCGACAAAT